>CAMOHE010042932.1:0-25209 GCA_946598075.1 Artocarpus hirsutus | reverse complement strand
ATCTCTCCTATGCTTGAATTTAATTTTATAGAGAATTGGCACTTTAGGGTTTCTATATATTTTATGTTGTTATGGATTATGTGGTGAATGTTTATTAATTAATTAGGGTTGATTAAATTATTATTTAATTATTAATTAATTAATTAATTAATTTATGTCGGTTATGATTCCTTAGAGGTTAGAATGTGTATCTAGATTTTTCATATAATTAGATAGCGGACTATCATTTTCGCCTAGAAATTATTATTTAATTTTAAATTTATAAGAATTTTGTAATTAAATAATCATTTAGAAAAGACGGATCTAGAAGATGGATGATGACGTTCCTAAGTATTTCTTGAGTCTCTAATTTTATGATTTTGAATTGTTGAAAATAAAATTGATAAATTGCATCAAAATTGGATTTTCTAGAAAGGGGTGATCTCTACTCGGTCGGCATGCCGAACTCTCTAGTTCAGAAAGCTAATGGACACAGGTTTGGTAGGTCGGACTTTGGGTTCGACAGGCTGTCAGTGGGGTAGAAATCTGGTGGCTCTGGCGGCAGGCTGGTGGGTCATGACCGGTAGGCCGATCACCTAGATCGGCTTGCCAGCAGAGAGCTAAAAACTTTTTCCTAAAAAGGTGTAGTTTTCGATACAGTTTTAATTTTATTTTTGGGACAATTCTAAGAAACATTAAAATATGGATATCACAGAAAATGTGGAGTATTCGATCTTTGGGGGATTGAAAACTTGAAGATGGGCATTACATGAAGAATAATACAGCATGAGGATTCAAGGATGAAGAATCAATAATATGTTTTGATTATTCTCTTGTAATCTTTGTTTTCTATTCTCTCGGGTGGAACCATAATACTACGGTTATTTATTATTAGTTTGCTTATCGCTTTGCTTGATTGCTTTGCTTGTCTGCCGTATAATATGATTTGCCATGTGTATTGATAACATGCCATATAAAATAGGGAGTACTGCTTATTTAAAATTTTTATGCATGCTTTTAAAATAAAACCTTGATTTCAAAAGATTGAGTGCGAGAAGGTTTTCAAAGAGAGGACCTAAGGCCTCCATCGTTGGTCCATAGGTAGCACATGGTGGTTCCAACCCCTAGGAAGGGACTTCATCATGTATCGGGTTAGATCTCTGAGATGATAAGGTATTTTAGCATGATTTATAGTTGCACACCCCTAGGTGGTGATTATAAATCATGGATAAAATATTGAAACTATAATGCCCTTGAATTTTAAAGTAAGGTTAGTTATGTTAAGTTTAATTATTAAGTGTGCCAGTGTAATTTTTGTTGTTAATTTTAGTCATTCGAAGATTTTATTGCATTTGTTATATTTAAAATTTGATTTTTACTTTTAAAATACCAAATGATATTTTTATCTTACATTTTCCCCATAATTTCAAAAATGCCCTTGATTTCTCTCACTTTTCTATCTCATCCTCATTTTTTTTCTTTCCTTTCCTTTTTCTTTCACGCTCTCTCTTTTTCTCTCTTCCCCGTCTCTCTTGTCTCTCTTTCTATGCAAATCTCTCTCTCCCTCTTCTTTGCAAAAATTTTCAAATCCCGAGCTTTATTCTCGTTGATTTGAAGCGAAGAAACAAGATTGAAGCCAAAAATCCTCTTCAAGATGGTTGATTTGAGGTTAGCCCTTTTTCTCTCTAAAATTTTGATTTTTGGTTTGAATTTTTATGCATTTTGCAATCCAAAGTTTGGTGAGCTTAGATAATGTTAAATCTAAGCTTATATGACTTGTTTTATCATAGATTTAAGCTTTATTTGAACAAAAATTTGTTTAATCAAGTTTTGAAAGTTTTCTTTGATTTTTAAATTCATTGTAAAATTGAGTTTAAATTTGGGGAAAATGGTTTAAACTTTTTAAATTTGGGGAAAATGGTTTAAACTTGTTCTACAATGGTTTTCTATGCTTTCTATGTGATTTTCATGATTTGGGAATTGAAAAACAGGTTTTAAAATTTGATTTTGAGTTTGGGGACGCCGAAACTCAAAGTCTCGGGTCCTCAGACTTAGCCAGTTTGGCAGGCCTAACTTGATCTTCAGCATGTCGGATTCAAGAGTTCGGCGGGCCGGATTCATATCTTCGGTAGGCCGAATTGTAGCAGTTCGACAAGCCGGTTTGGATGTTCGAAAGGCCGAACTGTGCAGGTTTGGTAGGCTAGTTCAGGGTGTTCAACAGGCCAACTAGGTAATATGAAATTGTATTTTAACCCCAGTTTTCAATATTTAATGATTCCGAAATATTTCAACAAGGATTATGATTTTTGTGTCATGATCATTTTGAGTCAAAAGGCACACTGATAATTAAACTGACATAATGATATTTATTAAATTTGACTTCTGATTTTAAATGCAATTTTTAAGGTTTTGAGCATATTGGAGCTTACGTTGAATTTTAATTGGAGCTTATGTTATTGGGTTTAAATAGGATAGGATATTCCTATCCCTTTCTTTGGCAACCCTTTTTAATTTGTCTTGGCCAAAATTTATTTCTTAAATGTTTTCTTTTAAAAATGATTTCTGTCTTTGATTTTGAAGAATTGTATTTTGACATTCTTTTCGATTTCAAAAACCCGTACGGTGACTTTTTATCAAGTATCATTCAAGTAAGAATTTATTGATTTTTATTAAGATCTTGAGATTAGTTTACCAATGATATTTTTATCTATAACTATTACTTTCAAATAACTTGTTTTTAACTAATTATCCCACTGAGCCTTCCACTTACGTTTTCTTGTTTTTTTTTAGTCCCCCTTCCAGGTTTGAGAAGGAAGGATGGGCCTAGGATCGAAACCTGGCTCTTTAGATAGGAATGGTATTTTCTATGGAACTGTGGTATGATGCGTGTACTACACAACTAGTCCCAATGTCACTGTTGATGTCATGTTCGTCTTTGTGAGTCCCACCGCGTCATTTATTTTAAAGTCGATGATTTTCAGTATTCTTATATTATTATTATTATTGATGATAATTGTATTTTATTTACTTATCCAACTTTGTGGTAAATATGCGATTTGGGTCGTGATCAACAGGTTAACAAAATCGGCTCATTTTATCCCGCTCAAGTCGACATGTTCAAGAAAGGTTCTTGGAGAATTGTACCTATAGAACATAGTAAGATTGCACGGAGTTCCTTTGTCCATCACATCAGATAGAGACACTAGTTTCAATGCCAAGTACTGGAGGAGCTTTCAGGAGGCTTTGGGTACAGACCTGAATTTTAGTATGGCATTTCATCCTCAGACTTGCTGGGCAATCTGAGCAGGTTATTTAGATTTTCGAGGACATGTTACGTGCATGTGCATTAGACTTCGGCAGGAACTGGAAAAAATATTTGCATATGGTAGAATTTGTGTACAATAATAGCTATCAATTGAGCATTGGCATGGCACCATTTGAAGCACTATATGGACGACCATGTTGGTCACCAGTTTGTTGGGCTAAACCGGAAGACAGGATCATTCTCGGGCCAGATGAGATTCGTGACAGTAATGAGAAGTCGTCATAATTCGAGATCGATTGAAGGTAGCTTAGAGTTGACAGAAGAGTTACGTGGATAAAAGACGTTGACCCTTGGCATTTGAGGTAGGAGATTTTGTTCTCTTGAAGGTATCACCTCACAAGGGCATTAGGCGATTTGGAGTGAGTGGCAAGCTCGCACCAAGGTATGTTGGACCCTTCGAGATCACGCAGCATGTCGGTGTAGTTGCTTATTGACTCGACCTTCCTCCTAAACTTTCTCATGTTCACGACGTATTCTATGTGTCGATGCTTCGAAAGTGTCTACCTAAGCAGAATAAGATAGTTTCATTTCACGATGTGTAGATTCAAGAAGACACAACATACGAAAAAGTGCCAATTCAGATTATTGATCGAAAAGTGATCATTTTGTGTCGTCGCGATATCCCGTTAGTGAAGGTCTTGTGGCAGCATCACGGGGTTGATGAAGCCACTTGGGAATTAGAATCGAATATGTGGGAGTTGTATCTGTATTTGTTTTGTTTTTGAATTGATTTGTAAATTTCGAGGGCGAAATTTCTTTTAAGGAGTGGAGAGTTGTAAAGCCCCAAAGTTTATTAAGTGTTATTAGTATGTAAAATAATGGATTAGTGTGCCATAATGAATGTTTTAAACTTAATTTGGTTGTTTTGTGAAAATTCTAAACTAATGTCCTTTTTGAATATTTTAATGATTTTTATTTCCTTAAACTATTTCTATTTGTTATTTTAAATTTTTAAACAAAATAATTTATCAAATACCAACCACGTCCTTTTTATAAACTGTGGGCAGTACACGGTTTATCTTACCGGTTTTGCTTCCCCTTCTTTTATTTAATCTCTCATTCTCTCCCTCTTTCCCTCATTCACGCACTCTCTCACTCTCTCTCTTCCTCTCTCGCGTCACTCTCACCCTCTCATTGTCTCTCTCTCTTTCTCCTTGTCTCTCAAATTTTTGTTTCAAAAATCAAGAACCCAAGCTTCGGTTTTGTGAATTGGAGGCTCAAGAACGGGATTGAGCAACCGAAAACATGATTTAAAACTCCAATTTGAGGTTAGTTTCAAAATTTCTAAACTTTTTAAAACTTTTTCAATTTTTCTTGCATTTTGAAATCTAAGCTTATTTAAGTTTAGAAAACCCTTAATCTAAGTTAGAGAAACTCAGGATAACTAGTTTAAGCTTTGTTTGATCAAAAACGGATTTAAATCAAGATTTTTCATTTTTCTTTATTTTTCTCTATTTTTGGATCTATTCAAAAGTTTTGTCCAAATCTTGTTTAAATTGGTTAAAAAGTGTTATATGATGCTTTTCTATCTTCTAGATATGTTTGCCATGCCTTAAAACTAAGAAAAACAGGTTGAAATGGAGATTTGGGCTAAGGGATGAAGAGACCCGTGCCCGAAAAAATTTTGAAATTTTCTAGTTCGGCAGGCCAAACTTCATGTTCAGTAGATTGAATTCATGAGTTCGGCAAACTGGATTCATGAGTTCGGCAGGCTGGATTCATGCGACCGGTAGGCCAAACCTGGAAAAGTTTGGCCGATCAAACCTGGTTTTTCGGCAGCAGTTCAGCTGGCCGAACCAGGGTGACCTATAGGTCGACCGGGCATAGTGAAAATTTGTTAATTTTCATCCATTCTTACTATTTTGAACCCCGATTGAAATTTCAACTTTATAAAATGATTTTATAAGTACAAATACAATGCTAGGACACCATAAGAAGCTTGGTAACATAGAATATCTTAAGCTAGATACTAATAGACCTACTTCATGTTTAAGGTGGTTCGTGGATCCGCGGAGCTAACGTATAACGGACCAGGATTTCGATATGGGACACCGGCATGAGTATTGAGGTAGGACTTCTACCCTATTCTTTAGTAACCTAGTTTTAAATGATTTTGATCTCAAAGGAATTTTTATCAAAATGTTTTCAATGATTAGTCGAAAAAGGATTTTATTTGTTATTTTCATTAACAGTAGATTGAGGTGATTTTTCATAATAAACCTCATAATGAATGTAAATGAAAATACTTGGTAAAAAGATATTTTCATAATTAATAGAAATATATATACGGGCAGGATGCCATATTAGAGATCAGGTCGCGTAGCGTACGACCTTGGGGGCAGGTCCTGAAACCCAGTTGGACCACTTCGGTGGTGAATATTTATAGTTTGCCCAGAGAAAGATAAAAGGTACCTTCTGGACGAATGGTGTTAATGAAACTTGTTTAAAAGGTTTTATTTATTTAGCTTTGTTTCCAATTATTTCTTGAAAGGTAAATTTTATATTCAAATTGTTTATTTGTTTTTTTTAAGATACAGTCCTATCGAGCCCTTCACTTACATTTCATCTGTTTTATTAAAATCTTTCCCCTTTAGGCGGATTTTAGCTTAGGATTGGAAAAGAGTCCACAGACAGGACACAGGAGCACTAAAAGAACCCAATAGGTGTTTAAATTATAAAATCAAGGCATGTAATATTCTAACTCTTTTCCTTTTATTTGGACTATGGTTGTAATTTAATATTATCGGTACTATGTGTGTGTACAAGATGTGGTTCGGTGGGACCCAACTCGCAATTCCTTTCCTTTTTATTTTTTTTATTTTATTTTCCTATTGTTTACCTTGTTATTCTCGTTTGATTAATTAACATAAATGTTTGTTCAGAAAGGTTTTAAAAATATCACATTTTTCACTAATAATTAACCCTTAACTTGGTATTTTAATTAAAATCTAGTTTAATTGACTTTAATAAATCAACACATCACATCCCGTACATCGGGGCGTGACACTAATAGGCTGCTTAATGTACTTGATTGCAACTAGGCCAGATATTATGAATGCTGTAAGTCTTCTTTCAAGATACGTGCACTGTGCTAGTGAAATTCATTTTCAAGCAGCAAAAAGAATTGTTAGATATGTCAAAGGGACGGTTGATTATGGATTGAAGTTCAGCCAAGTTAAAAATTTTAGACTCCATGGTTTTTCTGACAGTGATTGGGCTGGTTGTGTTGATGACAAGAGAAGTACTTCAGGTTATTGTTTTAGTCTTGGTTCTAGTATTTTCTCATGGTGTTCTAAAAAGCAGGAAGTCATTGCTCAATCCACAGCAGAAGCTGAATATATAGCTGCTGCTGCTGCTGTGAATCAAGCTCTCTGGATCAGAAAATTAATGGCTGATTTGCATATGGAGCAAGGAGAAAGTAACAAATATTTGTGGACAACCAAGCTGCAATTTCAATTGCAAAAAATCTAATGTTTCATGGCAAAACAAAACATTTCAAGTTGAAACTCTATTTTCTAAGAGAGGTACAAAAAGAAGGAGAAATACAGCTGATCTACTACAAAACAGAAAATCAGCATGCTGACATTTTAACCAAGGCACTTCCTAAGGCTAGGTATGAGTTTTTGAGACAAAGGCTTGAAGCATGCAGCTCCAGAGCTAAGAAGGAGTGTTGAATGTAATACCTCAGGAGCTGCAACTGCAGAACTGCTACTGATGTTGATATGTTGTTGACAAGGATGCTGATATAGGTGCTGACGTGGCTGAAGATTTGCTGGCAGCTTATAAAAAAAATAAAAAATATGCTACAAATAAATAAATTAGTTAGCAGATCATGGTGAAGACCTGGTTTTTAGGAGTTTGTTATTTTAGTTTTTTCAGCTGTTTGTTATGATCTTAATGTCAACAATATTCTCCGTTTTATGCTTATTTTAGTTTACATTTTTTCTGTATAAATTTGAAGTTTAAGATTGAATAAATGTACGCCTTTTGCAATTAAAAAAACCTTCTTGTTATTTTGCTGTCTTTTGCACCTTGTCTTTACAATATATATATATATATATATATATATATATATATATATATCCAACACTTTCCTGCAGTGTGACCAAAGTGTATTTGTCTGACTTCAATGTTTCCCAGACAGACAAACACGCGCACACACACAAATATGTATAAAAGATTGGTATGAATTTTACAAGCTCTATTTTGTCCTTTTAGGGGGTCCAATGGAAGGAGTGTTTGGTTTTTGGTACATTGGATGCTTGGAACTGCGGTCTCCTTAATGGGAGTGTTTAGCATCTATTCAGGTTTACAAGCTTATCATGAGAAGACATCAAGAAGCATAAGGATTTGGATCTCACTTTTCACAGCTGAAATGTGTTGCATTTGCTTCTTTTACCTGTTCCAAGACAAGTGGACTTACATACAAAAGCAAGGAGTAATCTTGGGCAATGAATTAACTAGAGAAAAGCCAAAAGACTTGGCTACAGAGCTTTGCTGAGAAATCTGCTTAATTAATTACTCATTTTACTAACACAATACTAGTCATTCTCTTGAATGTTTTGCTGATTTTCTATATGTTTTCTTTTTTCTCCTTTTTAACCCCTTTGAAAGAGACATCACTGTTTGAAGTCTGTATATCGGATTGTGCATGAAAATTTTGGGCCCCTGCAAGTGGCAGAATGTAGATTTGTAGAAAGTGAACAAAAAATATCCACCCTTGGGAAATTATTGTTATTCATTGCTATGTGAACATGTTATCACATTTAATAATGGTATTTTAGTAGGAAACTTTTACGGTAAGAATGGTCTTTTTTCACCATCGATAAGAACTATTATTTTAAACAATAAATTGTTTTTCAAAGACTTGATATGTGAATATTCTCCTTAAAAATTTATAGCACGCGGCGTAAATTATAGATTATCTTGTTGAAAAATTAATGCAACCGATTGAGTGGTGAAAGATGAGAGTTCTAAGCAAAATTCTTGCAAGGCATAAATTCGACTAAAGTTAACATTTAGAAGCACGCGGTTTCCCAAAGCTCCAACCGTTGAGTACTTCAAAGTTAAAGGCATATATGAAGCCTGTGACATACCCTTTTTCTTTATGCAGGGGCCAAAAATTTCCTTTTACCGATAATTTGTATGCTTTTATAAAAGGACTATAAAGTCTGACTATTCCCTAATCCCAAACATTTTTAAACTAGTGTGAATTCTTGTATTATACACTTTCAAGGAAAAAGCTGCACGTAACCAGTTAGAATAGCAATTCCCAAAATTACAAGAGGTGGAAGAATGACAAAAGCCCCAGTTGTGGCAAAGAAAACGGAGTCATTCCTTTGAGATATTTCGTTCAAGTAAGCTTGTCTTCCGATGTTTCTCTTCTGTGATATGGTCAAGAACTTTGCACTCACTTCTTTCAGATTTTTGCCTAGTGGTAAGCTGAAATCCCCTTCTCTGTCCTCAACTAGCTGCGCTAGCTGATTACGGATGGTGAGCTTTCTAGAGCTGTCTTCACTCTCATAACCTGTTTACCAATAGAGAATGTATTTGGTAAGAATGAAAAGTTAGAATAAATTTACTGTTACATGTTTATGAACTTTTTTTTTTCAAAAATTTTGTAATAAAATTAAAAAATATGTATAGTTTTAAATTATCAAATCGCATCAAAACTAAAAAGGTGTTTGGCAGGATGATTAGAATTGTTGGTTAGAAGCTTTTTTTACTGTAGCATGTGAGAGCTTTATACTATAGCACTTTTTTATTGTTTTTGTAACATGTGAGAATTTTACACTATTTATAATCGAGAAAGTAATCTAAACTGTCGTCCGAATTGATTTGTCAATCAAAATATAAATTTTAGGTTAGAAAAATATGTAGGCTATTGTAGAATTATATGCTCGTGACTTTTTGTAAAGGAGGTTAATTGTATAATTTTTGTTTGTTGTTGATGAAAGTACAGAGTTCACGTACCATCAACCGTAGATAAGCTAGTGGAAGTCAACTGCTCCAAAAGATCCAGCTGTGCACGAGCTGACGAGGATGGACCTTCAAGAAAAATAATCATTAGAAATAGCCTTGTTGAATGATTTATTTTCAGTTTTTTGGGTCTTTTACAAGGCAGCCTTTTAGTCTATGTTCATACAGTCAAAATCACTTTAAAATAAAAATAAATACAATAGATTAATTCTAAGAGGAACAATTTTATTTAACTTTATAAGATCACAACCTTTATTAACAAAACAATAAGTTACAGTCTAAAAAATACATTATATTTTAAAGATAATAGGACTTTAACCATTGAAAAAATATCTTTTCTTCTAATACAGACAATTAAAAAGCGAAACTCTGCAAAACTCTATCGCCTACCGATTAGAGTTCCGACTGGATCTGTGCTCCTGCAATCGCACTTCATTGCTTTAGTAACAAACAAAAAGAGACCGGTTTCTGAATGTTGAGACTATTGAAAAAGAATTGCTAGTTAATAGTTATCATAAGAAATTCTTGTTGTATAGCCCAGGAGGGCGAAGGCAGGCCAAACGGTGATTTTAGGCAGACATTTTAACCCAATTTGAGCCATAACCTATTGTTAGAAATTAAAGCAATAAGCAACAAGACATACAAAGAAAAATGCACACAAGATTTTACGTAAAAAAACCCTAATAAAGGATGAAAAAACCACAGATAGAAAAGAAGCAATCCATTAATCACAAAATAGATATTACAAAAGTGTTTAGAAACAATGGAGAATAACATATATATATATATATATATATGTGTGTGTGTGTGTAGACTTAAACCCTAGCTCAAAATAACAAAAAAACATGTAAAAATACGAAATCTACGTTTTGGCTGAGTCGTAGCACCGCGGTGTTGCCTTTCAAGCGCCGCGGCGCTCATTCACTAAATTGTAGCGCAGTGACGCTGCTTTCAAGCACCACGGCCCTATCTTGTTGTCAAGTGTGGTTTTGGGTCGCCACAATAACAATCTCTACCTTGACCCAAAATCCACCATAAAAGAAAAACTCCAACATGTGATTAATCAAATTCTCCACCTTTTCCACAAAGCCCTAACGGGCAACTAACAAACACGAACATGAACACCAATCAAGTTTAAGCAATGCTTAAACTTAGTTGTAGGTAATAACTTAGTCATCAGATCGGCAAGATTATCATGCGTACTGATTTTGCTCACAACAATATCACCACGAGCAACAATATCACGAACAAAGTGATAACAAACATCAATGTGCTTCTTCCTCTCATGAAACATTTGATCTTTAGTGAAAAAATAGCTTTCTGACTATCACACGTCACCATAGTAGCTGCAAATCTTTACTGAGTTCTCCAAATAGGCCTCTCAACCAAATAGCTTTTTTGAAAGCCTCTGTAATAGCCATATATTCAGCCTCAGTAGCCTGCAAGGTAGCCTTCCAACTAATAGCACAACCACCAACTATAAACATATACCTAGTAAGCGATCTCCTCTTATCCAAGTCTCCAGCAAAATCAAAATCAACTTATCCCACAACACCATCTCTAGTCCTCCCAAAGTGCAAACAAACATCAATAGTACCACGCAAGTATCTGAAAATCCATTGCATCGCTTTCCAGTGCTCTTTACTTGGATTAACCATGTATTTACTAACTGCATTAACTACATATGATAAATGTGGGTGAGAACATACCATAGGATACGTGAGGGAACCGACTGCACTAGAATATGGAACACGTGACATGTACTCAATCTCATCGTTTGACTGTGGAGCTAACGCACCTAAAAGTCTGAAATGCGTTGCTAACTAAGTGCTTACAGGTTTTACTTTCTGCATATTGAACTTGTGTAAAACTTTTTCGATGTATCCTTTCTGACTCAGATATAGCTTACTTGCTTTTCTATTTCTCAAAATCTCCATGCTGAGAATCTTTTTGGTAGCTCCCAAGTCCTTCATCACAAACTCTCTACTGAGTTGAGCCTTTAACTCCTTAATCTCCCCTTTATCCTTAGCAGCAATCAACATATCATCAACATATAAGAGCAAATAAACAAAGAACCCATCATCACCCTTCTTGAAGTATACACAGTTGTCATAGCTACTCCTCTTAAACTCATGAGCAGTCATAAATGAGTCGAATATCTTATACCACTGCCTAGGAGACTGTTTCAAATTACAAAGAGACTTTTTCAATGAGCAAACATTGTCTTCTTTACCTGTAACAATAAAACCCTTAGGTTGCTGCATGTAAATGTCTTCCTCGAGCTCTCCGTGCAAAAAATACAGTTTTCACATCTAACTGCTCATGCTCAAGATCATGAGCAACCATAATACCAAGCAAGGCTTGAATTAAGCTATGCTTAACCACAGGAGAAAAAACATCTATAAAGTTAATACCTAGAACCTGACTGTATCCTTTTGCAACCAGTCTAGCCTTGTACCTAGCATCTTCAACTCCCAGTTTTTCTTCTTTTCTTTTAAATACCCATTTGCAGCGAATAGCTTTCTTCCCTTTGGGTAACTTCACCAAATCCCATGTGCCATTCTTATGTAGGGATTCCATCTCCTCCTATATAGCAATCATCCACTTACTAGAGTCAACTAAATTAACTGCCTCTAAATAGGTAGAAGGTTCCTCACCAGACTCAATACCTTCAACCACTGATAAAGCATAAGCTACCAAGTCGGCCTTAACATATCTCTATGGAGGCCTAACATCTCTCCTTAGCCTATCCTTGGCGATACAGTACTGCGGTGGTCTCGGTGGGGGTGATGGGGAAGCAACATCTCCATGACTTTCTGAACTTAACTAGGAAGTCGAATCAGATGATGTACCTGTCTCAATCTGCAACTCTACTTATTTTCTAGATCTCTTTTGATCAACATCACTAGATCCCGAAGTAGATGTCCCACGTAACATAGTAGTCTCATCAAACATAACATCCCTGTTAATAATAACTTTCTTGGTTTTTAAGCATCATAACTTATAGCCTTTAACTCTAGGCTTATAACCAAGAAATATGCAGTTCATGGATCTAGACTCTAACTTTCCATTGTTAACATGAGCATAAGCAGGACAACAAAAAATTCTCAAATTAGAATAATCAGCAGGTTTCCTGACCACATCTCTTCTGTTGTCTTCTTGTCAATGGCGATGGAAGGAGAGCGATTGACCAAGTAGCAAGCTTTAGAAGTAGCTTCAGCCTAAAACGACTTAGGTAGGCCAACATTGGAGCGTATGCAACGTACCTTCTCCATCAATATTCTATTCATCCACTCTGCTACACCATTTTGCTGTAGAGTACATCGGACTGTTAAGTCCCTCATAATTTCTTTTGATTTATAGAAGGTATTAAGTTCATCTAAACAAAACTCCAAGCCATTATCTGTGCGAAGATGTTTAATTGGCTTACTGGTCTGCTTTTCTACCATGGTCTTCTAATTTTTAAATGTAGCAAAAACATCATTCTTTTGCTTCAAAAAGAATGTCCATACCTTTCTAGAAAAGTCATCCATGATTGTAAGCATGTAATTAGCTCCACCAAGTAAATGAACAGTAGACGGTCCCCAACAGTTAGAATGAACATACTTGATAATTCCATTAGTACTGTGGATGCCTTTGCCAAAACGAACTCTCTTTTGTTTTCCAAACACAGTGCTCACAGAACTTTATCTTACTTGTACACTGGCCACCAATAAGCCCTCTCTTACTTAACTCTACCATCCCAAGCTCACTCATATGCTCCAATTGCATATGCCATAACTTAGTGACATTACTATCAAACATAGTGAATGTAGAAACTTTTGCATCACCAACAATTGTAGTACCCTGCAAAACATACAAACCAACAGCTTTCTTTTCATCTTTCATCATCACAAGAGCGCGTTTACTAACTCTCAGAACTCCACCTTCATTGGTGTACTTGTACCCTTTAGCATCAAGAGTACTTAAGGAAATTAAATTCCTCTTAAGATCGGGGACATGTCTTACATCACCTAGTGTTCTCACTACACCATTATGCATCTTAATTCTGACGGTACCAATACCAGCAACCTTGTATGGGGCATTGTTTCCCATCAAAATAGAGCCCTTAGAAACTGTCTCTTATGTTGAAAACCAGTCCCGGTTGGGACACATATGAAACATACATGCAGAGTCAAGAACCTAATCCTCACAGGGTTTAGAATCACCATCATAAATTACCAAAAGCTCACCATCAGAAACTTCTTCAATGGCACTAGCCTCACCGGCATTTGGTTTCTTCCCCTTCTGATTATTAGCCCACTTGTTTTTATTCTGCAACTTATAATACTTAGTTTTAACATGGCCTTTCCTCTTGCAATAGTTACAGAACTTCTTCTTATTTTTGGATTTAGACCTACCTCTATTCTCAGTCTCAAAACTTCTCTCTTGGATTCTACCTCTAAAAACTAGACCCTCTCCTTGTGTTTCGGATCCAATCACTAACTACTTCATCTTTTCTTTAGAAAATAAAGCCTCATAAACCTTATCTAGGGTAAGAGTGTCCCAATTACATAAGATAGTATCCCTAAATGTGGCATATAATGAAGGCAGTGAACATAATAAAATTAACCCTAGGTCCTCTTTATCATAATTAACTTCCATAGCCTCCAAATCAGACACAATCTCCTTAAACTTAGTTAAGTGATCCTCCAGAGACGTACTTCAAACATTCGATGAGAGTATAGACGCTGCTTTAGATGAATTTTGCTAGTCAGACTCTTGGTCATGCATAATTGCTCCAGCTTGAGCCATTAAGCCGCAACGGTCTTCTCCTTTAGTACATCCTACAAAATCTGATTTGACAGATAAAGGTGTATTTGGGATAGAGCCTTTCAGCCCTTACGCTCTTTTTCCTCCTTCGTCCATGATGCGGGCATCTTATCGAAACCCAATAGCGTATCATCAAAGTCCATCTGCGCCAGGACAGCTCGCATCTTCATTTGTCATAGAGAAAACCTCATTGTGCGATCTAGTAGCGGAATATCGAATTCTATGGTTACCATTGCCAATCAAAGCCAAAGCATTGATACCACTTGTTAGAAATTAAAGCAATGAGCAACAAGAAATAGAGATAAAAATACACACAAGATTTTACATGAAAAAACCCTAATGAAGGGTGAAAGAACCACGGACAGAGGAGAAACAATTCACTAATCACAAAACGAATATTACAACAGTGTTAAGAGCACTCAAATACAAAAATTCACTAATTCAATCACTCACAAACTCATAAGATTGAGTTCTCTGTATCACTCTCAGCACTATGATTTCTATGATATCTGTATTATTTGTGACTATTGTAAACAATAGAGAATAACAAGTATATATATATATAGACTCAAACCTAGTTCAAAATAACCCAAAAACACGTAAAAACGTGGAATCTACGTTTGGGCTAGCGCCGACAGCGCTCCTTCACCAAATTGTAGCGCCACGGCCCTGTCTTTCTGCCAAGCGTAGTTTTGGGTCACCACAATAACACCTATTATTGTAGGCTTAGGTTGAGCCTGTGTATGATACTTTAGATGAACATGAACAAAGAAAGCTACAAACAATACATCCTTTCATATTTTATTGCTTGTTTGGTTCATTTCTTTCTCAAATTCTTATGTTAACAAAAAAAAAAAAAAAACCCTCTTAAACTATTGCATTTAGATCGATGAAAGACCAACGTTAACAAAATTGTGGATGCAATAAGTTTAAAGGATAATTTTTAGAATGTACCATTAATCTATAATATTATAGTTTTTAACTTTATCATGTTAATTTTACCTTTTTACTCTAAATTTTTATTTTACGCAAGTACCCCACTCGAATAAATTTCTAGATCCCTCTGATTGAGATTTGGATGCGTGATGCACCGAAATTTTAAAATTTACCATAATTTTTGCGAAAGTGACTGGACTACGTTAAACTACTATACTCTGTTCTCATAGCATTTCCAAGTCACAATTTCTTTTAAATTTTACCTCACCACTGGCCTTTAATTCTACTTTGAAATTTATATGTAAATACCATTACAAAGATTTGAACTCAAAAGCATGTGCTCTAATTTACCAATCCTAATTCTGAAAAGCTTAAAGCCAACAACGATTAGTTTCCATTTTCTAATAGCACCAAACAAAACGAATATGGTTATGCATAGTATCAACCTTGAGAATGAAACTATTCAATATTTTTAGCAAGTAATTTGACAAAAGTTAAATACTAACAAAGAGGCAATAATTAAAACACCTCAAAAATTAAGCTGATTTAGTAATAATTTGAAAACGTAAATTCACTATTGCTTAACAGAAAAGGAAGGAGGAGGATCCTGCTCTTTGACCACTCTTTCGGTTTCCTCAGACTGTGCAAGGGCTTTAAATGAAGATGGAGAAGATTTGAAGAGGGACTTGTGCTTTGGAATCAGAAATGAAGGAGAAGAAGACGAGGAATTTGGGCAAAGAGAAGCTGGTCTGAGATTCAAGGCCATGTTTTTTGGAGTGTCCTATTTGCTATAGTGGTGCTTTGTTGGAGTGAAGAAGGTTTCTTTTCTGCGTTCAAAAAAAGTTGACCTTTTTTTTTTTTTTTTTGAGGCTATAATTCAGTCTGGTTTCTCAAATGTCGCATTATAACAGCCTCTGTCTATGTGGGCCACAAGAACTAAACTATTTCCATCCACAAATATTCCACTAGTTAAGTATTTAATATCTATTTTTCGCCTTTTGCTGTCTCTCTAAAGTCTATTGGTGATTGTACAAATAGTTTTCTTCCTCTTTTCTTCGGTTTTTTTTTTTTTTTTTTTTTTAAATTGGAAACTCGACGTGTACAAATAGTTTGAGGGTCGCGATAGTGTCGTAGGCCATCATTTTGTTATTGAAAATCTACCGTCGCCCTTTGGATTTTTCCCCCCGAAGATATGAATATAATTGCGCCAGAATTTTCGTATACTATTCATTTTAATTATTTAAATATTATAGTCTTTTAAACATTTTAGAAAAAATTAGGATATTTTCTTACAACTACGTATCTAATTCATTAATATATAATCGTTTTATTGCTTTAATTAGAATTTAATTAGTTTATTGCTAATCACATGTCACATTAGCATATCCATTAAGATTATATACAAAAGTGGAAGTAGGAGTGTTTTCTTTAGATCAAAAATACGTGTTGTAACAACCATATTTACATAGCCATTACTTAAATCTTAAAACTATGTATCTAATTCATTAATATTTTAATCCTTTTTATAGAGTTTAATTAGTCAATTGTTAATGACATGTCACATTACCATATCCACTAAGATTATACACAGAAGTGGAAGTAGGAGTGTTTTCTTTACATCGAGGATGCACACCATACTTACATGACCATTATTTGAGTCTTAAAACTATGTATCTAATTCATTAATATTTAATCCTTTTTACTGATTTAATTAGAATTTAATTAGTTTATTGTTGACATGCCACCTTAGCATATCCATTAAGATTATAGACAGAAGTGGAAGTAGAACTTGGTCGATATCTTTTCTTTAGATCAGGAATGCATGTTGTAATAACTCCACTTATAGGGCCATTGCTTCAACTACATAATCTCACACTTAAACATATCTTAGTATAATTACTTTAATTTGTGGAATAAATTTTTTAATCACAATAATAAACACTTAAATTGTTTCTATTAAAACATTTCTCAATTTATAATAAATCCTTTTTAAAACATTTTTAAATTAAATATCGTTATCAATTGTCTTATTGGCGCTTATGTATACTTGTTGCAACATAATACATTAAGCAAGATAATTGTAACCCCCTAGTTAAATAAGTAATTAAACTAAAAAGTGTTATCATTTAACCTCACTATTGTAATAACATTTCAGACCATTTTTTTTAATAAGTACTTTGTAACGACGCTACCTGCGTGGCTATTACTTAACTACATGATTGTGATCTTAAACATACTTTAACATAAAGTACTTAAATTGCGGAATAACTTTTTTAAAACCAAATATTGATGATAAATTCTTGACATATTTCTTTAAAAGAAATAATAATTATTTTTCAAAACTTAATTCAATAAATCCATTATAATAATATTAATTGCTTATACGTGACAAAAAATGCAATAGTGATTACTATTGTTTAACATAATAATAACTTCTAAAAAAACAATTCTTGATATTCATCATACATTAATTACTTAAAACATAATAATAATAATAATAATAATAATAATAATAATAATAATTCCTTAAAACTCTTCTTTTAAATTTAAAGATAATGATTTAGAAACTATATCTTTTTAAACATTTGTAAACTTAAATGACAATATTTCTTAAACAATTCTAAATTAAATATCATTATAAATTCCTATTTTAAATGATTCTTAAATGCTTCCTTAAATTATCGTTATACTTTCCTCTAATTTGTTATTTTAAAATTAACATATTAATTTCTTAAAGCTTATTCATTTTGTAAGCTTAACATAATAATAATTTCTTAAAATTTATTCACTTAAGTCTAATATATTAGCTTCTTGGAGCATAATCTTCTAAACTTCCATACTAACAAATTCGTAAAACATATTATTAAAATCCTTTCTTAATTTAACATAAAGCTCCTGTAATCATTGTTAATTCTAGACAGTCTTATAGTTTTCTTACTTGAAAATTTTCATGTGTTTGTTGCATTTTCTGTTGCAACTTTTTTTTGTTTTCTAAAACCTTAAAATTCTATGGACCAAGTTTGTTTGATTACAACCCTAGTTTTCAAGACATACTCACAAAATCTTATTTACTTTTTAATACATACAAATTTCGTAAAATAAAAACGTGTATAATTTTGTAAACTAAAAAATACATAAATGTTATATTTGTATGAGCAGTATCCATGTCTATCTCCACCATTTGTCCACCACTCACCATTGCCTATCAAATGTCACTGACAGGTTTTTTTACCTATAGTATAAACATACTTAAATGAGCTTTCGCTCAGCAAGTAGGAAATTAGACTTGCAAAACATAATTAAAAATCATTTGAATCAAAACATGCATAAACATTTTATGCTTACTTATCAACCTGTTTTATGCGTAATTGTTAAGCTAAACTTATCATATTAATTGGGTCTAGGTGATCGTACCAGTTGAGCGTGATCTTCAGGAAGTCAGGGTTTGCGGGGTCCCTAACGACATCAAAATCATAAACTGCATTGAAGCTTCCCCATAGGTTAAGACATTGGTACAGTACCCTCAACTTGTCTTATTAATTTGACTTATTCTATTGCGTGTATGTAGTATAGCATGTTACTATATAGCATTACAATTATGTAAATCATAAACCATAAATCGTAATCATGCTTAACTTGAAGGTGACTAAATAATATGATTTAAATATTGCATAATCATGACATAATTAGAACATAACATAACACGACATGACATAACATAATAAATCATAATATCACAACATAACATCACATCATAACATAACATAGTATGGCAAATCATTGATCATGCATTTTCATAAATTTTTATGAAAACATATAAAACAATTTATTTAAAAATTGTTCATAATGTAGGCGAGATTTTTACTTATGTAGATTCGAGCTAAGTGGGTCCAGTTGTTTCTCGCTATATCTATATTCTATGAAGCATCCTCGACAATGGTCCTTGAGCTATCGCGGATGGCTAAGAATGCTTCATGGAGATTTATAATTATTAAAAATGTCATTTTGGACTCTATTACCGTAATTTGAGTTGCCTCAATCTACATGCAGCTAGTACTAGATGATTTTTAACGAAGTGAATTAGCTCAAACGGAGGGCACTATTGTGCTTAGGATGTCGAAACAAGTCAAAAGGTGGTCTCGGATCATCAAGCGGAGGTTTGAATCACCAAAACCCTAGGTCATCGAAGCCCTACCACCTACAGCAGTGTGCGGGGGCTTGTGTGGTAGCTTCGGTGACCGAACTGAGCTACAAATTTGACTTGCCCCCCTATTTTCCACCTCCTAAGTTGATTGGTAGGGTCAATTTGGCTAATTTGGCCTCTATGTGGACATATCAGACTCGACAATGGCGACAAAAATGGAAACTCTAACCTCCTATCTCTGGTGAAAGAACCCTGAAATTACTTTGTGGGTTTTGCCCAGCGTGTCATTCTAAGTGTTTTGCCTAAGTCAATTTGAGTCAATGCAACTAGAATCAGAGAGATCAAGCTCCCTTGCGGTGGTTGGGCGACGACGGCCTTGTTCTCTAATGAACGGCCTCGTGGTGTGAAATTGAGGAGTGCAATTCACTCCTTGTCTCCTTCTGATACGAATGGCACCCATGGCATGCCTTGCCGTGGTGTGGATTGACAAGGTGGAGTGGCTCGGGATGAGCTCCAACAACAGTCTCCATTCTCTGCCGTGTTGTAGCAGATTTGCTTGATTCTTGTGTGGGTTTTCAATTTCATGGTTCTCGAATCTATTAGGAAGGGTGGTGTCGGCCAGCTCCTCCAGCATGGCGGCAATCTGTTGAGGCGTAAAGGCATATGATGTTGCAAAACAGTACGTAGCAAAATTTTAAAAATTTTTTTATACCAAAGTATTTTCAAAAGCACAAATTCGACACACTATATGCATAAATTAACCAGATCTTACTAACATTGTAAATGCCAAAAAGCTCTTGTAGTCTATGAAGAAATGTGTGTTCCAGAAGGACCTCAATAAACTGGCCTTCTTTGCTATTCTCTATCCACGACTGGTGTGTGTGGGCATACTCGTACAGCTCTTCTACCAGGTAGCTCTCCTACCAACCAATTGAGAAAAACCCTAAGCTATAGTTCGTGATTTGTGAACAATAGCTCTCCGAGGAGTTGTATAGTCTCACCAACGGAGTCTCACTCTAGATTTCTTAACTGATATAAACAACAATAAGTCTCACTCCCCTTTTATAGAGGTTGGGCCTAGGAGTCAATCTTTATCAGATAAGGCCTCAAAAATTTGAATTAGATTCAAATCAGGAACAACACTTGATAAAATCCATCTGAAAATGCATGATTTATTTATCATTCGTTCGGTAGGCTGAACTAACAGATCGGCCTGTCGAACTTGCTCCATCGGTAGGCCAAACTTAAAGATAAATGATCCATGCAAATCTTTATTTCCCACCCGAGATTCTTGGGATAAAGTCTCAGTTTTATTTCAAATAATCCAATAGAGAAGTTATCTGATTAAAATAGTCATATCTAGATAATCTCTAAAAAAATAAATATTCCTGATAATTCAACAAGTTTATCTTGAATTAATTTATTCAAAATTAATCCAACCGATAAACAGACATGAATTTATGATCTTGATAATTCAACAAGTTTATCTTAAATTAATTTTTATAAAATGAATTAAATTGATAAACATACATGAATTATCTAATCTTATCGAATTTTAGCCAATCTGATAATTTGACACAAGTCACCAATTATTAGAAAAGCACGCCGTATCGTTACAGGATTTTTATGAGCTAGCAAAGGAGACTTGATAGACGTATATAGTTCAAGCTCTCGATAATTATGAAACCTAATATCCCAGATATACATTTCATAATTATCAACTCCAGCGCTACCCTACTAAAAGCTTAGAGTTACACTCTCGAACCATATAGAAATACGAAGCCTCTATAGCTAAGTCTCCATGACATATCACAATGTAGCGTATCCCCATAGGATTATCCATAATCGGCTTAAGGATAAATTTTGTCTTACCTTTCCAAATATTTTTTCTTATGTTCTATTGTCTCACCATCGAAAAACTTACCGTCCATAAATGGTATACTATTAAGTTACACTTATGTATCCAAATGGTTGAACGCTCCAGTTTTCCAATTACAGGATAATGCATATTAGAGGATATTAACTACTCCTGAAGAAGAGCTATGGATTCCATATCTATGAATAATAGGTCTACGCTATCAAGAGTTATGCCTCTAACGTACCGACATGCGTACTACTATTAAAATGTGGATGTCACCCTTTAATACATCAAAAGACATAAATCAGGACAATGGGCCCTTTGTTTATCTCAAGATTAAGATACAATACATATGATTTTCTAAAGTGAATCAATTTGCCAAGATAGAATTATTAATCCAAATCACACTACTACAGACTGTAGATTTCACGATGGTTTATAACCGTCATGGAAAAATTTCAAAACGGTTAAAAAACTATCATGAAAACTTCAGTTGTGGTACAAAATGGAGTTTTCATGATGACTTTTTATTGTCGTGGAACAGAAAAATTGGTGCGGCAAGGCAGATACGGGTTTACATCTTCCACAATAGTTTTTTAAAAAACTGTCTTGGAATCTAAGATTCCATGATGGTTTTATAAAAAACCATCATGGAAGCTTTGAGATTACACGACACTTTTGATTCCATGATAGTTTTTCTGAAAATTATCGTGGAAAATTAGTATCGCCACAAAAAAAATCTCCAAAAATTTTTTATTTCCCATAAGATGGCTACTCTCGTGTGTTATCCATTACAACAAGGCCTTGATTGCATACAAAAATTGATGTATATTGAAATTACAAGGTATTTACAAGATCATTTACATTTGAGCTTTTTTGAGCAATTGTTTATCTATTATCTCCATCTATCTATCTAAAGAGCACATACCTATTTATAAATTGTATCCACTGTAATCTAACTTTATGTATATCTATATGTATATAAAATATTTCTTTCCTAGGGCTTGTATACCACTTGTAATTATATCTTGCATGAAACGTAGGATAAAAAAACCACATTCTACGTTTCTTTGTTGTCTTGGACATTACATTTGGAATATAGCGTTCTGTTTAGTCAGTTTGTAACACCGCTTCCCGCTTGAAGCTTCCAATCTTTTAGCGTCATAACAATGTGTCATGTATAAATGAATTAATAGATGATACAATTATGTGGGACTCAAAACAATTAATTTTATAAGAGAGCATTAATACTTACAATCTCGTAACTGATATGAAATCCTCACGTGGTGGGTGTCCAAGGGGATCAAACCAATATATTTGGTCCTCCCATGGCGAAATAAGTGCCAACATCCAATGTTCTCTAACACTGTATGGTAGGAAAAATAATTTTCCCCTTGGTGCTTAAGCTAATAGGTGGAGGAGTGACGTGGCGCACTCTCTATGATCACTCTATAGGTCTCTTCCAGCACTTAAAACAATTGCCAGAGATATGAAGCTGAAATTGTGCTCCAAGCCCTGAATTTTACAATATTCCACTAAAAAACTACAATAAAAAACGATACAGTCAATTATATAAAAGCACCTTACAACTCTACCTATATTTTAAAAATTATAAATTAAGGATGGAGTTATTACCTGAGGTATAATAGGATACAGTTCACCCTGATTTTATCAAAGTTAATGAAGTAGTAAACGTCTTCATGCCCCACATAGATAGGCAATTCATTGCCAATGGCATTTACCAGTATTGGGCACTGAATCGTCGACCCATCATGCATGAAAGAATGTGCGTATAGAGCCAACTATATAAATTCTTGAGATACTGAAGTGAAATTAAATGCAGATAGTGGCTCATTCACAATGGGTTGTTCTTGTTCTTGTTCTTGTTCTACCTCAAGTTGTGATTGTCTTGCTTTTGTAGAGCTTTTCTTTTTTTGGCATTTCTTCTGCTTAGATCTTATGGAACATGGCTAGGCGCTCGACTCATCTTTGTCAATGCAATGACTTCAACTAACCTCTTTGGCCATGCGACGAAGCTTCTGGCTGCTTCACCTACAGTTGTTGCTTCAAGTGTTGGAACAGGCAATTTTGTTGTTCTAACTCTGATGGTAGTGATGCTAACGCGCATGTTTTCTTCCCCTAATAGTTGTCCATGAACTGTATCAATTGGAAGACTCTCCATCTACACCTTCCCAAGTGCAACAAGTGCACACCCACCATTAATTCTATCCTCAATAAAGAGCCTGCATTTTTAGGGCTCTTGACAAGGAGTTGACAATTGAACTTCTGGAGCTTCTGCTACATTATTGGGAGGGTTATAACTAACCTTGAAGCTGTTGCATTGTGAGATGCTATCATCCATTGACTTGGCATGTCCTTGGAAAATGAGCTTGGTCACAAAACCTTGCAGTATTGCAATCTCCATCTGCATCTTTGACATTTGGGAATTCAATTTTGAAGTACCTGATTGGAGGTCAAAGTATTGAGACTACTTTACATACTTCGATTGACTGCGAACACATCCTGTATGTTTCGGATTCCCTAGCGCCCTCATCAAAATGTCATCGTTACCGACCGATTAGACGCCCCTTTGACTTTGTTACATCGTGTATTCATCCCATAAAACAACAACAAAACCATGTTATTCTTAAGATCCTTGAACAGGTATTAAATTAAAAATTAATGGTTGGTGTTTAATAAACTTACAATCAAGTTCCTAATTTATGCTACTTTTGGATTTTTAAACTATCCATCGGGACTTTGATATGATTTTACCCACAACTCCTCCTGTGTTGGTAGCATGTCCGTCTTAGCAAACTGTGTTATGCTATGTTAGTAACATACTAATGATAGAATAATTGATATATGTAATACAAGTAAGATATTAATGTACCAAGGATTGCTCGAGCTCTCTATATCTGACTCGACCAACCATAGAGCAATATTCATTTTCTACTCTTATTTTTCTTACGTTTGATGATAGCAGTTGGAATTCGGTGGAACGTCATACCTCACAAAAGCTTCCTAATCATCATCATTTATGGAGGGGTAGTAATGTACTACCGTAGGAGGCCGTTTATATACATTTCATCCTCCTTCGGAATGGAAAGGTGTGGCTCACGAAGGTAATGTAGAGGTCAGATCTAAACCCCTTGGCTAATTTGCTTCAAACCTTCAAAGCCCTTTTCCTATACCACTCTTTGACTATGAAAACTTTGTAAATCTCTCTCCAAATCATATCTTTTACTTTATCCAAATCCTTAGACCTCTAATCTTTTGTCCATATAGGAACGTGCTGTCGACTAAGGACTCCGATCCAACTGCTTAATTCATGGCCAAGTGCATCTTCTGGTTGGCCTTTTGAATCAAAAGTCACTTAAATTCTTAAACCTTTCTTTCTCATCCGATGAACTTTTTTCATCAATGTAGCCCTTTGCTCAAAGTATACTTTCAAATCAAATTCAGTTGGCCTTTGTGGCTTACTGCGTTGGTTTCCCTTGCTATATTGCGATGAAGATGGAGTGCACTCTTTGTGCTCGTTCTCATACTAGTCACTATTAATCTCACGAGACATTGTACTTGTGCAAAGTAAGCAAAAACTAACACACATATAGTAATATTAAATCACATATTCACAAGTTTACATTTTCAATTACTCAATTTCACATATTCACATAATTTCACATATTACACATATTCACAAATTTACAATTTAAATTATACAATTTCACATATTACACATATTCACATAATTTCACATATTACACATATTCACAAATTTACAATTTCAATTACACAATTTTACATATTACACATATTTACATATTCACATAATTTCACATATTCACATCTTCACATATTCACAAGTTTACAATTTTAAGTTCCCAATTTCATATCTTCACATAATTTCACATATTCACATATTCACAAGTTTACAATTTCAACTACACAATTTCACATATTCACATAATTTCACATATTACACATATTCACAAATTTACAATTTCAATTACACAATTTCACATATTGCACATATTTACACAATTACACATATTCACATATACACAATTACACATATGATTGGAGGGCGGGTGGGGCGGGGTAGGGCAAGGGGGGGTTGGGGGGCGAGGGGGGACACGGTGGGGGGTGGGGTAGGGGTGGGGGGGGGGGGGGGGG
>CAMOHE010042931.1:0-35088 GCA_946598075.1 Artocarpus hirsutus | reverse complement strand
AGATTACAAGAGAATAATCGAAACATATGATCGATTCTTCATACTTGAACTGCAAGCTGTATCCTTTTTCATGTAATTCCATCTTCAAGTCTTCAATCCCGTATGAATCGAATACTCCATATTTCCGGTCACATCCAAAAATTAACGTTTCTCAGAATTGTCCCAAAAATCAAATTAAAACTACATTAAAACAAAAATGCACCTTTTATGAAAATTTCCAGCTTTTTACCGATAAGCCGATCTGTGTGATCGGCCTGTCGGTTGTGACCCATCGGCCTGTCGAACTAGAAGTTTAGCCTACCGTCAGAGCCACTTGATTCTTGCCTCACTGACGGCCTACCGGACCTGACATTCGGCCTACCAATCTGAGACCATCGGCTTGCCGAAATAGAGAGTTCGGCATGCCGACCGAGCATAAATCACCTTTTCCAGAAAATACAATTTTTAATGCAATTCATCAATTTTATTTTCAAGAATTCAAAGACATAAATTTAGAGACTCCAGAAATATATGGGTTCGCCATCATCTGTCTTCTAGGGCCGTCTTCTCCAAATGATTATTTAATTACAAAATTTTTACAAATTTAAAATTGAATAATAATTCCTAGACGGAGATGATAGTCCGCCATCTAATTATATGAAAAACCTAGATACATGTTCTAACCCCTAAGGAACCATAACCGGTATAAATTAATTAATTAATTAATAATTAAATAATGATTTAATCAACCATAATTAATTAATAGACATTCACCACATAATCCATGACAGCATATAATATTATATAAAAGCCTAGAGTGCCAACTCTCTATAAAATTAAATTCAAGCATAGGAGAGATTAAGATCATATAATTTATACGTATAGCATGATCACAAACTCGCAAATTTATGTAAAAACCATGTCTCTGATACCAATTGTTGAAAAAATAATACGCAGCGAAATTTTAAAAATTTTAAATCAGAGTATTTTCCAAAACACAAGTTTAACATGCTATATATATAAATTAACCTGATCTTACTAACCTTGTATTCACCGAAAAGCTCTCGAAATCTATGTAAAGAAGTAACGTTCTAGAAGAGCCTCAACCAACTGGTCTTCTTTGCTATTCTCTATCCACGATCAGAGTGAATGTGGGCTCACATGTACAGCTCTTCCTCAAGGTGACTCTCCTTCCAACCAATTGAGAGAACCCAAAGCTATTGTTCGTGATTTGTGAACAAGAGCTCTCAAGGAGTTTTAGATTCTCACCAACAGAATATCACTCTTAATCTCTCAATTGATCTGAATAACTCATGAGACTCACTCCCTATTTATAGAGGTTGGGTCTAGGGTCATTCCTTATCAGATAAGGTCTCAAAAATTCAAAACAGAATCAAATTCGGGTCAATATCGCATAAGATACGTGTAAAAATGCATGAAAACGCGCGATTTTTAATTCGCGCATAGGCAGGCCGAACTTGCCTCATCGGTAGGCTAAACTTTAGGATCAGCATGCCGAACTGCCGAAATAAAAATCATGCAAATCTTTTATTTTTCACCGAGATTTTATAGGATAAAGCCTCAGTTTTAATTCAAATAACCCAATAGAAAAGTTATCTAATTAAAACAACTTTATCTAGATAATGTCATGCCCCAGAGTACGGGAGGTGACGTGGTGGTTTTGTTAAGTTAATTAAATAAAGATTTAGTTAAAAATAGGGTTTTAGAATTAAATTTATAAATAAAGATGAGATAATTTTAAAATCGTTCGTATAGAATAATTTAAGGAAATAAATAAACCATCCTAATAATTAAGCAAATAAAAAGAACATTAAAAATATTTAAATACGAGGTGGAACAAGTATGGGTCCCACTAGCCCACATATTGTGTACACACATATAGTACTGACAATATTACCATACAACCACAGTCCAAAATAAAAGAATAAGTTAAGATCTTACATGCCTTGATTTATTGTCCTACAACCTACCCAAATCTTCTACTAGTCGTAAGTCCAGTCAGTGGACTCTTCTCCAATCCTAAGCTGATATGCACCTAGGGGTAAGATTTTAAAACAATAAAAACGTGAGCGAAAGGCTCAGTAGGACTACATTTTTAAAAATAAGCAAATAAATATTCTAATAGAACTTTCTTAATAAATAAATGATTAAATAAATCAAATAAATAATTTATTTAATAAAATTCCATTGAAATCAGTTTGTCAAGAGTACCTTTTTAATTCTCTTAGGCAAACCAAATATTCACCACCGAAGTGGCCCAACTGGGTTTCGGGACCTGCCCCCAAGGTCGTTCACTGCACGACCCGATCATTGTTATGGCATCATGCCCATATATCTTTCTTTAATTATTAAAATCTCTGTTTACCAAATATAATCATTTACATTCATTATGAAATTCATTATGAACGTTCCTCAAGCAACCGCTTGTAAAGATATTTAAACAAAATCATTTCCCAATCAGTCATTGAAAACATTTGATAAAAATCCATTTTTGGCTTAAATCATTTTGAAATAGGGCTACCAAAGAAAAGGGATAGAAGTCCTACCTCGATTTTTGTGTCGGCATCCCACACCGTAATCCCGGTCAGCTATACGTTAGCTCCACGGATCCATGCACAATTCCTAAACGCATAGTAACTTAGTTCATTAGTATATAATCCGAGGTATCCTATGATACTAAATCATCTCATGGTGTCCTAGTGTGCCATTTAGGTTTATAAAATCATTTTATAAAGTTGGAATTTCAATCAGGGTTCAAAATAGTGAAAACGGATGAAAATCACAAAATTGGGTTTAGGTTAGGTAAGCCTGCCGGTCCCCCTAGTTCGGCCAGTTCGGCCTGCTGGAAGACCAAGTCCGGTCGATCGAAGTTTCCCAGGTTTGGCTTGCCGGTCGGATGAATCCAGCCTGCCGATCCTTTGAATCCGTCCTGCTGAAGGTCAAGTTTGGCCTATCGATCTGAGAAATTTCAAAAATTTTCATGCACGGGTTTCGGCCTCCCCGAACCCAAATCTTTAATCCAACCTGTTTTTTTCAATTCTCAGGCATGGAAAATCATCATAAACAATAGAAAATCATAGTAAAACACTTTTTAATGGATTAAAACAAGATTTTCACAAAAATCCAAAAATAGAGAAAATAGAGGAAAAATAAAAAATCTTGATTTCGATCTATTTTTGATGAAATAAAGTCTGTATTCTAGCTAATATAAGTTCATCTAATTTAGATTGAAGCTTTTCTAAGCTTAGAAACTCTTAGATTTCAAAATGCAAGAAAATTTAAAAAATTTAAAAAGTTTTGAAAATTTAAAACTAACCTTGAATCGAAGCTTTAAAATGATGTTTTTGTTGTTGAATCTCGTTCCCGAGCCTTCAATCTACTAACCCGAAGCTTGAAATTGAAATTTGATTCAAAAATTTTAGAGAGAAAACCAGAGAGAGAGAGTGTAACCGAGAGAGAGGAAGAGAGGAAAGAGGGAGCAAGTGAAAGAGTGAGGAGAGAGAGAGTGTGAGTTTTAAATAGAGGGAGAAAAGACAATTAGTTTTACAAGACTGTGTGCGACAACACAGAGTTTTCAAATCAAATTTCTTTGTTAAATATTTCAATTAACAATTGAAAAGAATTTAGATTAATTAAAAATTATTAAAAGTGTAAAATAACATAAGTTTTCTTAATTTTCACAAAATGATAAACTTAGGTTGAAAACACTTATTATGGCATACTAATCTACCATTTAATACTCTAATTACACTCAATTAACTTTGGGGTGTTACAACTCTCCATCCTTAAAAGAAATTTCATCCTCGAAATTTACAAATCGATTCAAAAACAAAATAAATGTGGATTCAACTCCTGTATTCTCGATTCTAATTCCCAAGTAGCTTCATCAACCCCATGATGCTGTCGCACGACCTTAACTAACGAGATCTCACGACGGCGTAAACTAATTACTTTACGATCGATGATCTGAATAGGCACTTCTTTATACGTCGTGTCTTCCTAAATTTGTACATCCTGAATCGAAATGATCTTGTCCTGCTCAGGTGGACACTTCCGAAGCATCAATACATGTAATACGTCATGAACATGTAAAAGTTCCGAAGAAAGGTTGAGTTGATACGCAACCAGTCCAACACGTTGAGTAATCACAAATGGTCCAATATATCTTGGCGCGAGTTTTCTTTTTACTCCGAATCGCGAAATGCCTTTGCGAGGTGATACCTTCAAGAGTACAAAATCTCCAACCTCAAATTCCAAAGGTCGACGTCTTCTGTCTGCATAGCTCTTCTGCCGACTCTAAGCTGCTCTCAATCGGCCTCAAATTACGATGATCTTCTCATTGCTATCATGAACCTCATCTGGTCCAAGAATAACCCTATCTTCTGGCTCGGCCCAACACATTGGCGATCGACACGGTCGCCCATACAATGCCTCAAACGGTGCCATACCAATACTCGATTGATAGCTATTGTTGTATGCGAACTCCACTAGATGTAAGTATTTCTTCCAGTTCCCGCCGAAGTCTAATGCACAAGCACGCAACATATCTTCGAGAATCTGAATGACTCACTCAGATTGCCCATCGGTCTGAGGATGAAATGCTGTACTGAAGTTCAAATCTGTACCCATGACCTCCTGGAAGCTCCTCCAATATTTAGCGTTAAACTTGGTATCCCTATCTGATGTGATGGACAAAGGAACTCCATGTAATCGCACTATATTTTGCATATACAACTCCCCAAGAATCCTCCTCGAACATGTCGATCTGAACGAAATAAAATGAGCTGACTTTGTTAACCTGTCGATCACGACCCAAATTGCATCATGCCGATGCTCCATCCTTGGCAATCTAGTAAGAAAATCCATCGTCACATGTTCCCATTTCCACCCTGGAATAGGAAGTGGCTAAAGCTGACCTGCTAGCTTCTGATGCTCGGCTTTCACCTGACGACAAGTCGCACACTTGGCCACGTATTCTCAAACGTCCTTCTTCATGCCTCTCCACTAATAGTGCCTCTTCAAGTCATGATACATCTTCGTACTCCTTGATGAATAACGAACTGAGATCTATGAGCTTTGTCCATTACGGCTTTCTTCACTTCAACGATAGCTGGAACCGCCAAACGCTTCCTTAAGTACAATGATCCATCTGTATGTATCCTCCATTCTTTGAACTGCTCTCTATTCTGAATCCGCGTCTAGATTCCCTAAAGATGCTGGTCTTGCCACTGGTTCTACTACACCATCTGAACAAGAGCTAGGGTCGTCTCCATATGATACACCAAAATACGATCGTAGTCCTCGCTACACTATAGACCGAACTTACTTACTGTCGCATCCCTTTTTCAATCCTCGAGAGCCGAACATGCCAATATCCCTAAAGATTTCTGGCTAAGCGCATCCGCGACAACATTATGTTTCCGGGGATGATACTGCAATGCAAAATCATAATCTTCCATATATTCCATCCATCTCCACTGCCTCAAGTTTAAATCCCTTTGAATGAACAAATACTTTAAGCTCTTATGGTCGAAGAAAACCTAAAATGTTGCCCCGAACAGATAACATCTCCAAATCTTCAATGCATGAATCACCGCTGCAAGTTCCAAATCATGAGTAGGATAATTTTGCTCATGAGGTCGTAACTGTCTCGATCCATACGCTACCACGCATCCCTGTTGCATCAACACGCATCCAAGTCCATGCCCTGAAGCATCCGTATAAACCTCGTACGGCTCATCACTGCTGGGAATGATCAACACTAGAGCTGAAGTTAATCGATCCTTCAACTCTTGAAAGGCAAACTTGCATTCTTCATTCCACTAGAACCTAATATTTTTCCTAATCAATCTCGTCAACGGAGCTGCTATCTTCGAGAAGTCCTCCACGAATTTCCTATAATATCCTGCAAGTCCCAAAAAGCTGCAGATCTCTGCCACATTCCTTGGTCGTTCCCAATCCACTATGGCTTCTATCTTTGACGGATCCACTGAGATACCTTGTTCAGAAATAACATGACCTAGAAATTTGACTTTTGTGAACCAGAACTCACACTTTTCCTTCTTGGCATACAACTGATGTTCTCGCAGAGTCTGAAGCACGATCCTGAGATGCTGCTCATGCTCTTCCCAAGTCTTAGAATAAACCAAGATGTCGTCGATAAACACAATCACGAACTGATCCAAGTAAGGCCTGAATATCCTGTTCATCAAATCCATGAAAGCTGCCGGAGCGTTCGTCAATCCAAACGATATTACTAGAAACTCAAAATGTCCATACCGGGTCCTGAATACTATCTTAGGAATGTCCTCTTCCTTAATCCTGAGTTGATGATATCCTGACCTCAAATCTATCTTTGAGAAGTACCGCGAACCTCCCAACTAAAAAAACAACTCATCGATCCTGGGTAATGGATACTTATTCTTCACTGTGACTCGATTCAGCTGTCGATAATCTATGCACAACCTGAGAGTTCCATCATGTTTCTTAGCGAACAAGACTGGTGCTCCCCACGATGATGTACTATTCCAGATGTATCCCTTATCAGCAAGTTCCTGAAGTTGCTTCCTGAGTTCTTTCATCTCTGCCGGCGCCATCTGGTAAGGTGCTATAGAAATCGGTGTTGTTCCCAGAAAATAATTCAATACCAAACTCAATCTCCTGATGCGGTGGTAATCCTAGTAGCTCGTCGGGGAAGACATCTTCAAATTCGTCTACCACTGGAATTACTACACGTCTTCTCAAAACACTGGGCTCTCTTTCCAAATCCATGAAGATAGCATAACAAACCGCGTTCTTCCGCCCTCCGAGACATGCCCTAACACGACGCTCACTCATTAGTCGATCACCACCACCCTGGTAAGTGATCACCGTCCCCTTATCAGACACTAGGGTCACTTTTCTAAGTTGGCAGTCCACTACTGCACTATATCTGGACAACCAATCCACTCCCTAAGATTACATCATAGGTTCTCATGGGGATTACAATCAAATCACTTTTCAAAATCTCATCCCCTATCTTTATTTTACAAGCTTTACAAATACTGTTCACACACACCCGCCCCAAGGGTGAAGCTATGACTAAGGGTTCATTAAACTCTTCTATTTCTAATCCTAAGGCATGTACAAATGAACTCGAAATGAGAGAATGAGTGGCACCAGTATCAAATAACACGTGTGCTAAAGACTGAGAAACCATGATCGTACCATCAACAACTGCGTTATTGGTCTGGGCATCTGAACTCCCTGATGTCATCGTGTGAACCTGCACTGAAGCTTTTCCTTTACCTCTACCCACATTACTAGTTCCTAGATTAACTGGCCGATACTGCTGCGATGATGGCGACTGGACACTAGCTGTACTCGGTGCTCGATACTGAGGGACGTTACGCTGAAAATCTTGCTGCTGATGTCCTTGCGTTGAATGTGACAGTTGCTGAGGAGAGAACTGATGGAATGGAAGCTGAGGATACTGCTGCGGTTGGGGTAGAGTCTGAAGCTGAGGCTGACGACTAGCTCCTTCTCTGGTCTGAAGTCCTAAGCGAGCACTCATGATCGGGCAATTCCTCTTGATGTGTCCTGGCTGTTGGCAATAGTGACAATGAAAGCTGTAGGGGTTGCTGCGCCCGCTGCTGGATGAACTACTGCTGCCGCTATTCACGCCACCCAGTTTGCTCTTTCCCGGAGTCGGTCGACTGCTGACGCTCCTCCTGCCGCTCCTCTATGGTCCTCCTGATGCCTTAGCTCGATTCTCACAATACTGTGCATAATCATTCTCCACTGATATTGCTGATGACACAAGCTCTCCAAAGTTCCTAAGTCGTAGGGCAACTATCTGTCGTCGAATAGGAGCCTTAAGTCCTTCCTGAAATTTGATACACCTTTCACGCTCCGATGCCACTGCTGAGGGAGCAAACCTAGCCAATTCATTGAACTTCGCTTCATATTCCCGAACTGACATGTCGTCCTGCTGCAACCTATAGAATTCCGTCGCCTTTTGGTCCCTGTATCCTCACGAAAAATACCTATCATAGAATAACTCCTCAAATCTATCCCAATCAATATTACCATTGTTTTCCAAGCGCTTTGCTTGCTTCCACCAAGTATTAGCACCACCTTCAAACTTATATGCTGCAAATTCCACGCGATACTCCGCTGGCACACTAAGCGTATCCAAGTGCTTCACAATCGAGTCTAGCCAATATTCTGCCACCTGCGGGTCTCCGGTTCCGTCAAAGGTCGGTACTGACGCACGTCGAAACTCCTTAAAGTACGTATGCCGATGACTAGCCTCGGAATCATCAGGTCTTGCCCTTGCTGCCATCTGCCGGAATGTAGCAAACATAGCCCTCATCATGCCTTCATCTTTCAAACTCGGCATCTGCTGTCGAACGACGTCTAGGTGCCATTCTCTCACTTTTGAAAACAAAATCTGGACTGTCAGTGGTATTCCATTGTCGTACCTATGTGTGCACAATTCCCAAGGTTCATAACCTTGAGCTCTGATACCATTTTGTCACGCCCTGGAGTACGGGAGGTGACGTGGTGGTTTAGTTAAGTTAATTAAATAAAGATTTAGTTAAAAATAGGGTTTTAGATTTTAATTTATAAATAAAAATGAGATAATTTTAAAATTGTTCAAATAGAATAATTTAAGGAAATAAAATAAACCGTCATAATAATTAAGCAAATAAAAAGAACATTAAAACATTTAAATATGAGGTGGATCGTGTACAGGTTCCACTGGCCCACATATTGTGCACACACATGTAGTACTGACAATATTACAATACAATCACAGTCCACGAAAAGAAAAGTTAAGAGTTCACATGCCTTACTTGCTACGGTACAACCTACCCAAATCTTCTACTGATTGTAAGTCCAGTCAGCAGACTCTTCTCCGATCCTAAGCTGTTTTCCACCTATGGGTAATATTTTAAAACAAATAAAAACGTGAGCGAAAGGCTCAGTAGGACTATATTTAAAATAGACAAATAAATATTCTATTAGAATATTTCTAAATAAATAAATCAAACAAATATTTTCATTTACTAAAATTCTATTAAAAACAGTTTGTCAAAAGTACCTTTTTAATTCTCTCGGGCAAACCAAATATTCACCACTGAAGTGGCCCAGCTAGGTTTCAGGACCTGCCCCCAAGGTCGTTCACTACACGACCCGATCTCTGATATGGCATCATGCCCCAAAATATATATACATATATATATATATATCTTTTCATGATTATTAAAATCTCTTTCTACCAAACATAATCATTTACATTTATTATGTGGTTCATTATGAGCATTTCTCAAGTAACCGCTTGTAAAGTTATTTAAACAAAATCATTTCCCAATCAGTCATCGAAAACATTTGATAAAAATCTATTTTTGGCTTAAATCATTTTGAAATAGGGCTACCAAAGAAGGGGTAGGAGTCCTACCTCAATTTTCGTGTCGATATCTCACACCATAATCCCGGTCCGCTATACGTTAGCTCCGCGGATCCACGCACAATTCCTAAACGCATAGTAACTTAGTTCATTAGTATCTAACCCGAGGTATCCAATGATACTAAATCATCTCATGGTGTCCTAGTGTGCCATTTACGTTTATAAAATCATTTTATAAAGTTGAAATTTCAATCAGGGTTCAAAACAGTGAAAACAGGTGAAAAATCACAAAATTTGAGTTAGGTTCGGTCGACCTGTCGGTCCCCCTGGTTCGGCTGGCCGAACTGCACAGTTCGGCCTGTCGAAAATCCAAGTCCGGTCGGCCGAACATTTCTAGGTTCGACCTGCCGGTCGGATGAATTCGGCCTACCGATCCTTTGAATCCGGCCTGCCGAACACAAAGTCTAGCCTGTCGATCTAGGAAATTCCAAAAATTTCCACGCATGGGTCTCGGCTTTCCTCGAGCCCAATTCTTCAATCCAACCTGTTTTTCTCAGTTCTCAGGCATAGAAAATCATCATAAATAATAGAAAATCATAGTAGAACACTTTTTAATGGATTAAAACAAGTTTTAAACAAGATTTTCACAAAAATCGAAAAATAGAGGAAAAATGAAAAATATTTATTTCAATCCATTTTTGATGAAATAAAGTTTGTATTCTAGCTAATCTAAGTCTATCTAACTTAGATTGAAGCTTTTCTAAGCTTAGAAACTCTTAGATTTTAAAATGCAAGAAAATTTGAAAAAAATTAAAAAAGTTTAGGAAATTTAAAACTAACCTTGAATCGAAGATTTAAAACGATGTTTTTGTTGTTGAATCTCGTTCCCGAGCCTTCAATCTACTTTCCCAAAGCTTAAAATCAAAATTTGTTTCAAAATTTTAGAGAGAGAACGAGAGAGAGTGTGTGTAACCGAGAGAGGGGAAGAGAGGAGAGAGAGAGCACGGGTGAGTGAGATAGTGAGGAGAGAGAGAATGAAATAAATAGAGGAAAAGAGAGAAAAGTGGTTGCACAGAACTATGTGCAACAGCACACTCTTTTTTTCAAATCAAATTGCTTTGTTAAAATTTTAAATTGACAATTAAAAACAATTTAGATTAATTAAAAATTATTAAAAAAGTATAATAACATAAGTTTTCTTAATTTTCACAAAATGATAGACTTAAGTTGAAAATACTTATTATGGCACACTAATCCACCATTTAATACTCTAATTATACTTAATTAACTTCGGGGTGTTACAAACCCTAAGGCTATGCATCGACTATCGGTAGCTAAATCGGGTCACCAAGAAGAACAAGTATCCTTTGCCCAGGATTGATGAACTGTTTGATTAGTTGGGGGGGTTGCAGTATTTCTCAAAGATAGATTTGCAGTTGGGATACCACCAGCTTAGGATTAAAGGAGAGGAAATTCCCAAAATAGCCTTCAAGACTCGGTATGGACACTTTGAGTTTCTGGTGATGCCGTTTGGATTGACAATGCTCTGGCAACTTTCATGGACCTAATGTATAGGATTTTAGGCCTTATTTGGATCAGTTCGTGATCGTGTTTGTTGATGACATCTTGGTTTATTCTAAAACTTGGGAGAAGCATAAGCAGCACCGTAGAATTATACTTTAGACTCTACGGGAGCACCAATTGTATGCCAAGAAAGAAAAGTGCAAGTTTTGGTTGACAGAAGTTAAGTTTCTGGGACACATCATCTCTAAGCAAGGTATCTCAGTGGGTCCGTCCAAGGTGGAAGCCATAGTGGAGTGGGAACAACTAAGGAATATGGTAGAAATCTATAGTTTCTTGGGACTCATAGGATAGTATAGGAAATTTGTGAAGGGCTTTTCAAAGATTGCAGCGTCGCTAACAAGACTGATTAGGAAGAACGTTAGAATTGAGTGGGATGAAGAATGCAAGTTTGCCTTCTAGGAGTTAAAGAATTAGTTGACTACAACTCCAGTTTTGATTATCCTGAATAGTGAAGAGCCGTATGAAGTTTATACAGATGCTTTGGGTCGTGAACTTGGATGCGTATTGATGCAACATGGACGGGTGGTAGCATATGGATCGAGATAACGATGACCTCACAAGTGAAACTATCCTGCTCATGACTTAGAGCTTGCTGCGGTGATTCATGCGCAGAAGATCTAGAGATGCAATCTATACGGGGTGATGTTTTAGGTTTTCTTCTACCACAAAAGTTTGAAGTATCTATTCACTCAAAGGAATCTAAACTTGAGGCAGTGAAGGTGGATGGAATATAAGGAAGATTATGATTTCACGCTACAGTACCATCCTGGGAAAGCTAACGTGGTCATGGATGTGCTCAGTCAGAAGTCTTCAGGGATTCTCGCTTGTTTGGCCCTCAATGATTGGAAAAGAGATACAACAGTGAGTGAGTATGGACTACAGTACTACAAAGATTACGACCAAGTTTTGGTGTACCATACAAAGATGACCCCAACTCTCATTCAAATGGTGAAACAGAATCAATGGCGAGACTAGCATCTATAGGGAATCTGGATGCTAATTTAGAATGGAGACAATTTGAAGAATGAAGAATACATGCTGATCGAATGCTGTACTTTAGGGAGCGTTTTGTAGTTCCAATTATCATAGAAGTGATGAAGGCCATGATAGATGAAGCCCATAAGTCTCAGTTTGCCATTCATCCAGGAAGCACGAAGATGTATCGTGATCTAAAGAGGCAATACTGGTGGAGAGGCATAAAGAAAGATGTCTAAGAATATGTGGCCAAATGTTCAACTTGTCTTCAAGTGAATGCCCAGCATTGAAAGCCAACAGGTCAGGTTCAACCACTTCCTATTCCAAGGTGGAAATGGGAGCATAGTACGATGGATTTCCTTACTAGTTTACCAAGGACGAAGCAAAGGCACGATGCAATTTGTATCATGATCGATAGGTTAACAAAATTGACACATTTCATTGCTTTTATGTTGACATGCTCAAGGAGAGTTCTCAGAGAATTGTATCTGCAGAACATAGTGCAGTTACTCAGAGTTCCCTTATCCATCACATCTGATAGAGACACCAAGTTCAATGCCAAGTATTGTAGGAGCTTTCAAGAGGGTTTGGGTACAGATTTGAACTTCAACACTATATGTTATCCTCAGACTAATGAGCAATCTGAGCGGGTCATTCAAATTCTCAAAGACATATTGCGTGCATGTGTGTTAGACTTTGGCGGGAACTAGAAGTAGTACTTACATCTGGCAGAGTTTACATACAACAATAGCTACCAAGCGAGGATTGGCATGGCACCATTTGAAGCACTATATGGACAACTATGTCGATCATCGATGTGTTGGACAAAATCATAAGACAAGATTATTCTCAGGCCAGATGAGATTCGCGACAACAATGAGAAGGTCACAATGATACGGGATGGTTGAGGGTAGCTTAGAGTAGGCAAAAGAGTTATGCGGATAGAAGAAGTTGACCTTTGGAATTCAAGGTAGGAGATTTTGTTCTCTTGAAGGTATCACCTTGTAAAGGAATCATGTGATTTGGGGTAAGTGGTAAGCTTGCACCGAGGTATGTTGGACCGTTCGAGATTACTCAGCGTGTCAGTGTAGTCGCTTATCGGCTTAATCTTCCTTCTGAACTCTCTCATGTTCATGATGTATTTCATGTGTCGATGCTTCGAAAGTGTCCGCCTGAGTAGAACAAGATAGTCTCATTTCATGACGTGCAGATCCAAGAAGACACGACATACGAGGAAATACCGGTTCAAATCATCGATCGAAATGTGATCAATTTACAATGTCGCAACATATAGTTAGTGAAGGTCGTGTGGCAGCATCATGGGGTTGATGAAGCCACTTGGGAGTTAGAATCGACCATGCGAGAATTGTATCTGTATTTGTTTTGTTTTTGAAATGATTTGTAATTAGAGGAGGAAATTCTTTTGAAGGATAGAGAGTTGTAACACCTCAAATATAATTAAGTGTTATTAGTGTGTAAAATGGTATATTAGTGTGCCAAAATATGATTTAACAATAATCTAAAAATTTAGTAATGGTTTTCTAACCAAATTTAATTTTAAATCATTTTTAAATTATTTCTATTTGTATTTTAAAATTTTGAAAGAAAATAATTTGTCAAATACCAGCCACGTCCTTTTTCAAAACCGTGGGTGGCACATGGTTTCTCCTCATCAGTTTTATTCTCCCTTTCCCTATTTATTTCTTTCTCTCACTCTATCCCTCTCGCTCTCTCTCTCTTCCTTTCACGCACTCTCTCTCTACCTTGCTCTTTCTCTTTTTTATCTCTTTTGATTCAAAAACTTTTGAGTTTAAACTTTAATCCTTAGTCAAATTGGAAGCTCGGGAACAAGTTTGAACAACCATAAACTTGATTTAAAACTTAAATCAATGTTACTTTTCAAATTCTAAACTTTTCACAATTTTTTAATTTTCTTAGCATTTTGAAATCCAAGCTCGTTTAAGCTTAGAAAACCCTTAATCTAAGTTAGTAGAACCTAAATTATCTAGAATTTAAGCTTTGTTTGATGAAAAACAGATTGAATCAAGATTTTCTATTTTTCTCCACTTTTCTCCATTTTTGGATTTATTCAAAAATATGTGTAAATCTTGTTTTAATGTGTTAAAAAGTAATCTACTATGTTTTTCTATCAATTATGGTCATTATGTATGCCTGGGATTTGAGAAAACAAGTTAAAAATGAGGATTTGGGCTCGAGGAGGTTGAAACCCGTGCTTGAAAAATTCTAAAATTTTCCCAGTTCAGCATGTCGAATTTCATGTTCTGTATGTCAGATTCATGAATTCGGTAGGCTAAACTCATACCTTCGACAGGCCGAATCTGGAAAAGTTTAGCCGATCAGACCCAAATATTCGATAGGCCGAACTGCACAGTGCAGTAGGTCAGACTAGGGGGATTGGCAGGTCGATCGAGCATCATGAAAATTTGTCATTTTTCATTAGTTTTCACAGTTTTGAACCCCAATTAAGATTTCAATCTTGCAGTATGTTTTAAGGTTGTTCGTGGTTCTATGGAGCTAACGTATAGCGGAGCGGGACTACGGTGCTGAGTCGTGACACTGGATATGGAGGTAGGACTTCTACCCCTTTTTCTTGGTAGCCTAATTTTTAAATGATTTTGGCCTCAAAAGGATTTTTATCAAAATGTTTTCAATGATTGATTAAAAAGAGATTTTTATTGATTGTCTTTACAAACAGTAGATTGAGGTGATTTTTATATTAAACCTCATAATGAATGTCAATGAAAATACTTGGTAAAAAGAGATTTTAATAACTATAAAAATACATAGATAGGCATGATGCCATATCAAAGATAGAGTCGTGTAGTGTGCGACCTTGGGAGCAGGTCCTGAAACCCAGCTGGACCACTACAGTGATGATAATCATGGTTTGCCTAGGAAAGATAAAAAATGTACTTTCTAGACAAACTATTTTAAATAGGATTTATTTAAATGAATTTATTTATTCGACTCTGTTTTCTAATTATTTCTTCGAAAAGTAAAATTTTGTGTTTAAATTATTTATCTGCTTTTAAAACATAGTCCTACTGAGCCTTTTGCTCACATTTTATATGTTTTTAAATCTTTCCCCTAGGTGGAATATAGCTTAGGATTGACTAAGGGTCTGCAGATCAGACTTGCGACCAGTAGAAGACCTCGGTAGGCTGTTGTATAAATTAATCAAGGCATGTATTATTTTAACTTCTCTTTCTATTTTGGACTATGGTTGTAAACTAAATATTGTCGATACTATGTGTGTGTACAAGTTGTGGGTCAATAGGACCTAATACGTATTTCCTCTTTCTTTATTATTTTATTCTATTTTGTTTTTATCCTATTTGTTCAATCATTATAAATGTTTGTTCAAAATGGTTTTAAATTATTACATTTTTCCTAGTTAATTATATTCTTAAACTTGTGTTTTAATTAAATTTCTTCTTAATTAACTTAATTAACCCGCCACGTCACCTTTCGTACTCTAGGACGTGACATCTATCATCCTTCATAGAAGAATAAATCCAATTGCAACATTAATTCTCTCTTTTCTTTATATGTTACATTTCATGTATGTAAACTTTTCTTTAATTGCATACCAAAAGAGAATTGTACTCTAGGAACTATTTACTCCAAAATATACAAATGATCCTAAAATATTTAGATTTAACTTCAAGATATAAAAAAACATAATGCGCTCTAATAAATCTACTAATACATCCCCTCATTCGTGAAATAACCAATCCTGTTTGTAAGAGTAAAGATACACCATATTTCAAGGCTGACTTTCTTTTCTACAATTTTTACAACAGAATATTAAACATTGCTTTTGAAATATCATGTATCACTATAAAAATTTTAGACTTACTCTATCACCTTGTTCCATAATTTCCGCAACAAATGTCCTCTAAAAGAAAATAATAATCTCATTTAATTTCTAGTCTTCTACATTAAAAATTCTAGAATACTCCATTGAAGTCTTTACTAATTCAAAGTCATCCATAATAGGAACTACTACGTGTGATCTCTATCATATCATTTTATGGACCATATAATTTACTAAAATATTATCATAAATAATTTTCCCCTAAAATTAATCTTCTCTAATCTTCAAACATTTATATAGTCAATCCTATTGATAACATCCATACTTTCAAAATATTCTTCACTTAAAAAAATTATTATAGAGATCTCACATGTGACCATACAAAATCCTTTTATTCATGTTGTATAATTATCAAACTTTTTCATTAATTATACATAACTATCATTGCACTTCTCTTGAACTACATATCATTCATCTACTCCTCCATAAACTTTTTCTCTAAGAAAAATAATATAATCACATAATTAACCTCTTATTACAAAACTTCTTCATTATCAACTATTCTATTATATATAAATAATGAGACAAAGATCGCTTCTTTCTTCAAATAACGTAAGTCTATGTTTCAATGACTAGTAAGATAATTATAATGTAGTCATAGGAAATGTAACTTAGCATCTACATATTAGAAGGTTAATAATTTCTATACTTACTTAGAGGACAAAAATCTGACATGTGGCGATGCATATTGGAAACAAAAACCACTCTGATACCATAACTATAAGACCCCTATATAGGCGCCACATGGAACGTTGTTTTTATCTTTAGGTAATAATTATTAATAAGAAGTATGAAACAATCAACAACATTAAAATAAATTGCAATGCCCCCTTATGGGCGCTACAATAATCGGTACTTTTACCATTAATATCATTATTTAAAGATAACAATTCAAATTAAACACGTACACTCAAGCAAATATCCTATGAACACATTCATATGTACTTTTTTCTTTAAAAAAAACTTTTTATTGGATTTAACTTTTCCCCCTTGGTTAGCCCGATAGAACACCTAAAGCATTTGGTTAGCCATCCACCTACAAAAAACTTAGCTTACAAAAACAAGTATTTTACAAACACAAACCCACACACATAATACAAGCACTCTTAACTTCTAATCAAACAACTGATTAAGACTAATTACAAAGAAATGAACTATATAGCATATTCTTTAACATATCTTGTCATTGAAACATCCGTTAAACCTTCTTGTTGTAACAAGATTTTTCATGAGAAGACAATATCTAAAAGCATACTTAAAAATTATCATAAAACATATTCTCAAAACATTTTCGTAAAGTTTTATCATGCTGCAGGTGAGAATCTATTACGTTGCAGGTGAGAATCTACTTACATGACTTGCTTGTTTACTAAATCTTAAATCGGTTGATGTTGCTGCAATTCTTGGTGTGCTTATCTTTTGGAGTATTGGTGTCAACCATTCATATAATACATGAAATTAATATCCATGTTTATGATATCATTTAATACTATATTATATTATTATACATCATTCATAACGAAACAAAGTATCTTTGAGTCACAAACATACACTTAAGAGTCCAAAAACATAAAGACATAAAACTTTATCTTTAATAACTTAGAGAAATTATTCTCAGCTTATAAGCATGAATAAAGTGTAAGAATTATTCCATAACATAGCTAACATATATAAACATCACTCAATTTTTCTTCTCTTGAAAATATTAATCCAAAATACCTTTTTCTAATTTTTAAAACATTCAAGTAAATCTACCGGTCATAAAAATTCTCTGACCTTTAAGGTTTCAAAACCCTATATCTTTCAGTTTACATTCAATTAGAGTATGAAAATTTGCAAAAATAAACGTAACACAACACTCAGATTTTTCTTTAGCCATAAAAATTTCATTTGTTAATTAAAATAAATCACATAATTAATACTATAATATTTGCTAGCAAAGCCTGGGCAGTAAGCAATCCTAATTAAGAGCTATGGCTTAAATCAATTTATAGAAATTACAACAAATAATAGACACATAAAATCATAATATATCCAAAATTCAGCTCCAAATAAATTCAAATTAATTCAAAGCACATATCGAATTCATAGTTAATATTAACACTAGACATCCTAAACTATGAACACATTTCATTCAAACATTTTTATAAAATCAAATATGTATAATATGCTTCTAAATTTTTATGTGACATGCTTAATATATAAAATAAATGCTAAAAATAATAAATCAAGCAAAACACATTTAAAAGTATGATTTATTATCTCACGAATTATATAGAGCATATTAGGTAGACATTTATAACCACTAAGTCCTTAGCGATCAACAAATTTTATCTTAAAACATAATGAAGATATGAAGTTAAAAATTTACATAAACTTAGTTACCATGTTAAAAAAGACTCATAACTTTTTCAGAATCAAAAGATGTTTTTAGTCCTATAAGACAAACTCTACAAAATACAATTACAAATCTACTAGCAAATAAAATTTCTTGAGTAGTGTTTAATTGAAAGCTTATAACACTAAAAATATTTAGAAGTAAAATTTATAAAAAGCTCCTAATATTCCTAATATATATATACTTATCATATCTAAAAATTATAGAAAAATAAAATCATTTATTTTTGAAACATTATCGACAATCGCACTAAATAACAGAAAACTCTAAAATAATTACAATACATTTTAGCAACAAAATATTATTTTCATGCAATTTCATAAAAGAACACTTTTCTAACAAAGTTTGTCACGAAAACAATATATATCAATCATAAAAATTCAAAATCATAAAAAACCTTTAAACCATACCGTAAATTCTTATGTACTCTTTGACAAATAAGAGTACTTGCACGTAAAAATCTTTGAAGAGAATTCCTTTTACTTCATTTGAAAAAAGAAGAGTAATGATTTCTTGGCTTTAAGGATTAAAGAGATGATGGAGGCTTTCTTGGAGAATTTTTTTGAGTGATGGTGGAGGCCTATGAATGTTATTTGAGATAGGGTAAGGGAGAGAATTTTCTTTGGCTGGAAATTAAGAGAATGTGTTATCATTGGTGGCTTAGAGATATATTTATAGGTTTATGAGGGATAAGAGGTTAAATGAGTATAGAAAACCCTAATTCTAATCTAATTAGTCTTTCTTTTTTTTCTTTTTTTTCCTTTGCCTTCATGGCATTCCCCTTTTTGTTCTATTTTTTTTGTTTCATTCCACGACAATTGCAGTTAACATATTAATATATAATATATATATATATATAACTTAATATAATATAATGTAATATAATATAATATAATACAATATAATATAGTATAATATAAAATTAAGCACAATAATCATAGACATAAATAAATTAAATACTTTATGCTTATCATCATTTTTGACATGAACATTCCAAAAAATTGATCCCTCGTGGTTGTTACTTGTTATATTACTTGTTAGTGATGTGCCCTAGGCCAATTACATAATGACCACATTTTGACTTCATTATATTTGCATTTTATTAATAAAGAGGCATTTTCATTATTGTTTAGTTTTTTATTCTAATTCCATGAATAGTTAATTTTGCGTAAGGTCATCAACTATATGACTTGATAGTAAAACTCTTAGATGAAAATTGAATTCTATTCTAAATTATCCCTCGTCATTCATTATTATTAGGATAATAATAGATGAAGACTAGTATGAAGTTTGACTAATGATTATGTTTTACTAATCATGTGTATGAGATACTAAGTCAACTCATAGATACATATTTGAGAAATGATGTATTGTATCAACCCGCTATGAGAATACTGCATGGATAATTGTCATAAGTGATTCTCATCACAATAGTATTATCCTAGTGCTCTCACTTGAAATCACCATTCTTTCCTACATGACAAGTTATATATTTTGACACATTCTAATATTATCTTTCATAGGATGATGGAATGGATTGTTGTTGGATTCATGTAAGGAATGTGAGTTATTAAGAAGGAATTTGTCCCTCATTTACTATGAGAAAGATATATGTGGGCCCCTCGATAAGTTGGACTGAAGAAAAATATATGGCCATATTGGAATGAATTGATAAGGGTTATCAATATCAGTCTACTTAAGATTGAGAAATAATATGATTGAACAATATAAGGATGACAAAAACCATGCCTTATATTCAATCAAGGTATCTAGTGACAAAAGGACTTTGATAATTATTGTATATTAGGTTATATCTGATTATTGACATTCGTATAACTTGGGTAATCATAATGTCTTGCTAGGCCGCTTATGATTTGTGCGCCAGAAACAGAATTTCAAACCCACTACCAACGTTATGTGAACCTACAAGGTCGCACACTTAGAATAGACCAAAAATAAATTTTGGGTTTATTGTGTCTAGGTTCAATGAACTTGAGAATGTCTAGATTCGATATACTAGATATGTCTAGGTTCATTAAATTTGACATTGTCTACATTCTATGAATCATATTTGAATTACAATTTACCCTAGTTAAAATCTAACTCTTTCTCGAAGTCCATATATATATATATATATCTATTTTAGGGTTTCTGGCCGAATTAGAAGAGAAAAGGCATTCTCATATTCTAAAATGCAAAAAACATTAAAAACCCTAAAAATAAGAGAGAGTCATTTAACGCAAAGAGAGGTGCTAGCACGCGAATTTGATTTTCGAAAGAGTCTGTTCGCGTGGATATCTGTAGAGGGCATTGCTCTAAGTAACAACGTCTAAATTCGATCCTGAATACGAAAAGCTTGAGTTAAGGTGTCACTGGAGTGAACCCAGTCTTTTCCTTCTAGCAATCTTGCCCCTTTTGTCATCCTAATAAGATTCTATGACTTTCTTACTAATCTAATCGAATTGCATGGATCCTGCAAAGGTTTTGTAGGAATTAATTTTGATTTTCTGCTACTTATTTGAATCACAAAATCCAACAAAACCCAATATTTCTAAGCAAAAAGTTAGTTTACATAAATAATAATAGCACTTAAAATATCACATTCTAATATTAAATTAACATAAGTGTCTGTATAAGAAAACGACGGGTGTTATAGAAATATCCTAGGAAATACATCCATTTTTTCTTTAAAAATTACTTGCTGGATTTAACTTTTCCTCCCTAGTTAGCCCATGGAACACCTAAGGCATTCGTCAAACCAACCACCTGCAAAAAAGTTAGTGTACAAAAACAAATATGTAACAAATACAAACTCATACATATAATACAAGCACTTTTAACTTCTAATCAAACAACTAATTAAGACTAATTACTAAAAAATAAACTATATAGTGTATTCTTTTATAAATAACCTAAGTAACTAAAAAACTAAAATACAAATTACATGTAGTAAAGCATAAGTTCAAAAGAATATATCACATATAGAACTAAGTCTTAAACCAATAAAAATGTGAAACATAATATATTAAATTTTGTTTGAGTTTAAATTCCTTTCATGATATGACTCCGTTTCCAATCCGACACTCCTTGTACACATGCTTGCCCTTGTTCTCCATTCTAGTCGACCTACATTTTATCTTTATCTGCAACTTGATATAAACTAAGTAAGCACACATTTCCTATCTCACAACATAAAATATGAATTTTCATGAAATCATAACATAAGATCATAATGATAAATGTATTAGTGCTCAAGGTACATGTTCATATATATGACATATCTTTTATTTAAACTTCTATATTATAGCATTATTTATTTTATCTTTAGGGGCCAAAGCATTGTACCATTAACATCATAAGCGTGCCATCACGAGAGGAATGGGGAAGTTAGTCTCAAATCCAACATGACAAGTCCAAACCTTGTGGAATATCATAAACATAAACATAGCATATGCAATGCTTAATTAAGTGATTAATATACATATATATAAGCTTTCTTTGAAATCTTGTCATAAGCCAAAAAAAACATAAATATAAAAACATCTTTAGTAAAATTCATAGTAAAAGGTCTTGAAATAAGGACCATAAATCACAAACATTTGCTTATAGAACATTGTTTAACAATTTTATAAACTTTATCATGTCGTACATGAGAACGGACATACTTGACTTGTTTGTTTAGTATATTTTAAATTGGGTGACGATGCTGCGGTTTTCAATCTGCTCTTCTTGTGGAGTGTTTATGTCAATCATTTATATAATACATGTAACGCCTCCTTAAGGACATTACAGATGTTGTTACTTACATCCTTTTAATCATTATTTTAAAATAAACTATTCAAATAATATATGATTAAAGAAACTTGTCCCAGGATCCATGCATATTTTTTTTGAAATACTTTTGTTTATAATACTTTTAAAATACTTATATATATTTAAATAGTTTATCAATGCTAAAATAACAAAATCATAGTTTAAATAAAAATTAAATATAGTTATTCAAATATGCTTTTCTAGTTCGATGGGCCAAACCTCAGACACCGGCAGGTCGAACATGACCGGCAGTCTGAGCTTCAACCATCAACAGGCCGTCAAAGGCTCTGTAATTTTAGAGTTTTAAAACACCTAGATCGGCCTATCGGCCTATTGATTCTTTTATATCAGCCTGTTGATTTGCTACCAAATTAAAAGTGACTTGAAATAGGTCTTAATACAACATAGTGTGGAAAATTAACATAAAACAATAAAACATTATCCAATAACATAAATTCTTTTATGGCATTCTTCCGTTTTCCAATCCAGCATTCCTGGCGCACACGCCCATCCTCATCCTCCACTTAGTCCATGTTTCTTTTAGCTTTGTCTGCAACATGATATAAAACTAGTAAGCAAAAGCTTAGTAAGTACACTTTTCTATCTTACAACATAATTCATTTCACATAAGTTCACTTTATAACATCATCATCATAGTCATAAAAGTGCACAAGGCAGAATTTCATCTAGAACATATCTTTGCATTATAATTTCCATATTAAAACCTTATTCATTTTGTCTTTAAGGGCCTAAGTGTTGCATTATTCATCATCATCATAGGCACACCGTTGTGAGAGGAGAGGGGTAGCTAATCTCAAACCAAACACGACAAGTCTAACTTTGCACAACATCATAAACATTAACATTGGGTGTGCAACCCTTAATGAGGTAATACATATATACATATACATACTTTTAAGCTTTTGCAAACGTCATCATCAAGACATTTATTGAACATTCATAGAGTGTCAAAAGCTTTCATGAAAAGACATCATATAAAACATCTTAAAAATCATCATGAGACATATTCTCAAAACTCTTTGTAAACTTTCATCATGTTGTAGGTAAGAATGTACTTACTTGACTAGCTTGCTTACCTAACCTTAAATTTATATGACATTGTCACGGTCTTGATGTGCTCACCTCTTGGAATGTTCATGTTAATTATTCATATACATATAAAATTAATATTCATCATCATGATATCATTCAAGACCATTTTTCATCACATACTCATTAACTTAAAATCTGCCCCTAGTGAAAATCTGCCTGACCTATAAACATTCAAAGCTTCAAATCTTATAATGCACATACCCTTTAAGCATGAGACTTTGCAGGGACAAAGTTAACATACATATATAACACCTTGATTTTTTGTCGGTTATAAAAATCTTAAGTGGTAATTAAAATAAATTTCATATTCAATAATATAAAACCTGCCAGCACATATTGGACAATGAGCAGCCTAGAAAGAAAATTATGTATTAAATTATCTATACCATAAAATAATTTCTAAAAATTGCTGCATATATTAGACACATAAAACTACAATATATCCAAAATTTAGGTTCAAATAAAATCAGAGTTCAAAACATACATTTGAGGTCAGTGGTAAAACTAGCTTTACATACATAAGGTAGTGAGCATCCTTTAGTAAACATTTTCAAAAAAATAAAATAAAATTACTTTGACTCCAAAATTTTTATGACAATTTTTATACGTATAAATACAGTACCAAAAAAATACTAGTGGTCCAACAAATTCATTTATCTATAAAATCAAGTCATTAAAGCAAAGAGTAGAAATTTATAGTTTTGGCAACAACAAAAACCTAGTTTAAAGAAAGTTTAATAACTCACAAAATATATATGATATTATTACAAAACTTTCCATTCCATAATGCAACATATCTATGAATATTTCCACCAAATTTCATCGAAAATGCAATTTTTTTACCCTATGAACAAAAACTCTGATTTATAAAGCGTTAACGATAAACAGTAATTGGACAATGAGTAACAGGGAGTGAAAATTCAATATCTTGGCATAGAAAATTCCAATTGAGGTGAAACTTGGAGCAACATTACATAATATATACATAATCATCATATTAAAATTTTGAGCAAACGGAAACTTGTAGAGAATGTTATGGAAGTCAGAATCTCATGAATACTATAGGTACAAGTTAAGTCTAGAATAGAAACTTACTTGAAGATAGAGCTTCCCTAGTTTTCCCTTGAATGTGACCAAAAGAAAGCTTTGATATTCCCTGATGTTTTCCACTTCCTTGCAGCAAATATGGAAGAGAAGAAGATGTAGAAAACATGGACAATAAGGGTTGAAGGAATTTGGGAGAGATGTATGTGAAGAAAAGGAGTGTTTTAGGTGAGTTTGAGTAGTTTTCTCTTTTAGAAGCAGCAAATTTCTAGCTTGGGGAAGGGAATCCGTGGAAGGAGGGGAAAAAACTTAAAGAATGGCTTAAGAAGAATGGGGGACATTGATAACACCTTATCTCATCTACCCATGTGATGCATTTTCTAAATATGCAACTAACCAGCCAATAATAAATTAAAACGATAAAAAGGTGGCATTTCAACAAAATCTAGATCCATTATTTGGGAAGCATTGAAATTCAAATTTTCATACCAACTTGCTTGAATTATTGTTATAGGAGGTATGCCTCATCATGAAGGTCTAAATTCATAATGGAAAGATACATTCCCTCACATGGGATAACAAAAAAAAAATGGTGACATTATAAAATGCATCATATAACATCACAAGAAACAATAAAATAAAAAGTCATTATGTTGGATCCCAAGTGAAACTCGTATCCTTTCTCTAAAAGCAAGCATTGTATTCCAACATTGTATACCCCAATTGCTTAAATTATTGGCATAATTGAGGTAGAACTTATCACAATATCTGTTGTTTTTACTCATTTTACTGACACCCACATGAAGAAAAGAAAGTCTTGCTTAGACTTTCATCTTTAATAAGCTAAATATCTTGTAAAAAGATTGTATATAGACTAAAATACTAACTAGTGTCAAGTTAGGTTTATGTCCACCATATTAGAAAATTGGTTGAGGTGATAGTGGAAAAGACAACAAAAGAAAGAAAAATGGTTGAATGATCAAATAATAGCAGTAAAAAAAATTTAGACATCATTATGATAAGAAAAATAGATGATAATGGCTAATAAGACAAAGTTATAAGCTAACACCTCATATACCACATTTTATTTCAAAATAAATAAAACATTAATTATTTATAATGCTTACATCATAAAGGACATGAACATCCCGAGCACATCAATTCTACTTGACCATCACCTGTCAAAATTCTCAAAATAAATAGATAATAACATTATGTCATAAGGAATGTGTATAACACCATTACATAACTAGTACTATTCATTACATATGAAACAACAGGTGTTACAATACATGATATTAATATTCATATTCATGATATTATTTAATACCATATTACATTATCATATATCATTCTTAAAGAAACAAAACATCTTTGAGTCATAAACATGCACTTAGAATCAAGAAACATAAAGACAGAAAACTTAACCTTTAATTACCTAGAGAAATTAATCTCAACCTATAAGCATGAATAAAGTCTAAAACTTATTCTATAGCATAGCTAACATATAACAACATTACTTAAATTTTCTTCCCTTGGAAATATTAGTCCAAAATACCTTTTTCAATTTTTTAAAACATTTAAATAAATCTGTCAGTCTCAAAAACTGACTAACTCTCAAGGATTCATTAACTTATATCTTCTGATTCACATTTAACTAGAGCATAAAAATTTGTAAAAATAAAGTTAACACATATATATAATTTTTAATTTTCTTTAGCTATAAAAATTTCATTTAGTAATTTAAATAAATCGTATAATCATTATTACAAAATCTACCAGCAAAACTTCGACAGTGAGTAGTCCTCATTGAAAATTATAGATTAAATCATTTATAATATAAAATAATTTATAAAAATTAATACACACAACAAGCATATAAAATCATCACATAGTCAAAATTCACTTCAAGTAAATTCCCAATAATTCAAAATACACGTTTGAATTTAGAGTTAATAGTAACATCATACATGTTATGCAGCGAATATTTTTCATTCAATCATTTTTATAAAATAAAATATCATGATATGCTTCTGGAATTTTTATTTAACATGTTTAACATATAAATAAATGTTAGCAAAATAATTAATCCTATAAAACACATTTTAAATTATGATTTATTATCTCACGATATATATAGAGTATATCAGGCAGACATTTATAACCATTGAGTACTTAGTGATCAACGAATTTTAGCTTGAAACATAATAAAGATATGAATATAAAAATTTATAGATACTTAGATAACACATAAACAATGACTCATAATTTTTTTCAAAATCGAAAGACACATTTTGTCCCATAAAATAGACTCTATATATTACAAATACAAATCTACAAGCAAATAAAATTTTGTGAGTGGTGTTTGATTGAAAGCTTATAACATTAAAAATATATTGAATGAAAATTTATAAAAAAAAATTAAACTTTCTAACATATATATATACACATCATATCCAAAAATCGCAGTAAAATAAAATCATTTGACTTCGAAACGTAACCAATAATTTTACCGAATTACCGAAAACCCTAGAATAATTACAACACATTCTGACAACAAAACATTATTTTTATGCAATTTCATGATATCATATGAACATAAATACTTTCAACCATGAAATAATATTAACATAATGAAAGTAATAAACAAAATAATTTATATTTCATAAAAACATACATGTATACACATTCACAACATAAAAGAACAATTTTCTAACAAAGTTTGTCACAAAAGCAATACATACCAATCATAAAACATTTAAACCAAGAAAACCATTAAACTACCTTAAATTCTTTTGTTTTCTTTAACAAATATGAAGACTTGCATGTAAAATCTCCAAAAAGAATTCTTCTACTTTGGCTTTAAAGAAAACAAGGGTAATGAATTCTAGGCTTTGAAGATTAGAGAGATGACAAGGACTTTCTAGGACAATTTTTGAGTGATAATTGAGGCTATGAATGTGTATTTTAGAGAGAGATGAGGGAGAGAAATTCTTTGGTAGAAAAATAAAAGAACATGATAGCTTTAGTGGTTTAAAGGTATATTTATAGGTTTATGAGAGAGAAGGAGTTAGATAAGTGTGGAAATCCCTAGTCCAAATTTAATTAGGTTTCTCCATTTTTTTTCCTTTTCCTTCACGGCAACAAAGTTATCCTTTTTTCTTCTTTACGCGGCAACTAATTAGTTGCCTTAGCAAAAAATTTGAAGTTACATATACATTTACATATATATATATATAACGTAATATATATTCAAATTAAACATAACATATAATACAACATAATGTTTATTCAAGTTACTTGTATATATATATATATATATATATAACATAATATATGTAGTATATATATCAATTATTCAAATTAAACGATTTAAATTTATATTTGTGTATATATATGTGTAACGTAATAGATTTGTAGTAACTTAATAAAATAAAATAATATATACATAAATAAGAAGATAATTCAACATATACAAATAAACTTACACATAAACTATAGATATATATATTCAATATTAAAAATCGACCATCACAGACAATAATAATTTAATTACTTTATGCTTATCATTATTTTTGACATGAACATTTTGAGCACATTGATCTATCATGACATTACTAAACAAAGCATTAATTCACTTGGCATAAATCATACATGGCATATAAAATATCACGCTCTAGTGTTAAATTTACATAATTATCTATAGCAGAAAACGGCAGGCGTTACAAGTCAATTGGAACTAACACTTGACTAAAGAATCGTATAAGTAGGGAGGTCGTAGGTTTAAGCATTAGGGATGCAAAGAAATCCCTAAAGATCATTAGGTGCCCAAAGAGCACAACACGTACGAGTAACGAGTATAGCACTCGACTATGTTAGGGGTCCCACCAGGTGGATCCCATGTGGGTTGAGGTATTACACATCTGTCCACCCATCCTCTATATTTATTTGTAGTCTAACACTTATCTATAACAAGTTATAACTTAAGTAAGCATTAAGCTTAGTAAGCATATATGAAATCTCACAAAGCCTTATAAAAACTTTAAACATAAACATGAGTATATCTTTTGACATAATCATGGTTGTACATAAAATACACTTCTTTAGAACATATCTTCTCTTTTCCTTTCTATATTAAAACCATTTATTTTGTCTTGTAGGACCCTAGCATTGCACTATTAATATTAACGTTATTATGGTGAGCCGTCATGAGAATAGAGAGGTAACTAATCCTAAACTAAACGTGACAAGTTCACCATGGGAGACATTCCACCTTGGAGGACTAATATCATCATTAGGTGTGCAATGTCTTATATTTATGTATACGTCTTATACATCATAAAACAAATGTTGAAAACATTCATAAAAAGACATTCTTCAAAACCATCGTAAATGGGATCTTCTGAAAGTTTATAAAAATATAATAATAACATATAACATTTCTCATAACTTTTCACTATTCCTTATCATGTTGTAAGTGATAATGTACTTACTTGGCTTGTAGCAAATTACTTAACGTACTCGTAAGTGGATGGTTTCCTCTACCCCTAACAACTTAAGTATCTCAAAAGTTTTTAACATATAACAAGGTGATAAAAGAACTATTCTTAGCATAAGAATATACTCAAAATATCACATATATTATCATGGCAATAAGCAATGCCATGTTTAATCATTTAGAAGAATGTATACAAATAACATCACATTCTAGACAGATTCACAATTTGATCCTGGCAGTTAGCACTCAACGAATTTTCTAAGATCAGACAAGATTTCAATGACTCTGAAATTTTAATACAAGGTTCCTAATATACACATATAGCACTAGATTTAATTTTATCACATTTGAGCTACTGTAATTATTTTTTTCTACATTTTAGAGATCAAAAAATAAAAACTATTATTAGAAATTACCCACAGGTAGTCAATAATTAAGAAATTTTCTAAGATTACAAAAATTTTCGATTGATCTGAAATTTTACATAATATTCCTAACATCAACATATAGCATAGATTTATTTTCATCATATTTAGATCACTCTAATTATTTTTCTAACATTTTCATATTTGCAAAGATGTTGTTGGAATTTTACAAAAATGAGTCAGCAGTGTACTTTCTCAAATTTTAACTTAATTTTTAATGTTTGTATGAAACCCAAATTTTGTAGGCAATAACTAACATGTAAGTGAACATTGAAGAATTTATTTCACTTTAAACACATCTTGAAACATTCTTAAACAACTCAACGAATTCATGGCCAATCTAAGAACAGTAATAAAAAAATATTTGGCATAAGTTCTCAAAAAAAATTGTATTTGAACCTTAAATTTTGATGACATATATGAACAATGTTCAAAAGGTTTTCTCTCAAATTATTATTTCTAGACCTCCTAGAAAATCATGCAGTTTCTTAAACAAAACTAGACATTAAACCATGTAAAATCAAACATACATATGCTATAATATCATAGTAAATTTTTTTTATGAAAATAGATAGAAAACTAATGTCGCGACTTGGTCGAAACTCCGTTTTGGCGCCATAATGATATCGGTGGTTGCACCAAAATTTTATTCATTTAGCTTTTTTTTTTGGGGAATTTGTTTATTTTTGGCTTATGAAACACTCGGGAACATCTATAAGGGCTTATGGAAGAGATCTGAGGATGGCAAAACTTGGTTACAAAATCATGAGTTCATGAGCTCGTGTGTGTGTTGGTGAGAAAAGAAATGGAGGAAGACGAGAATATGGGGTGATGTTGATTGTTGTAAGTGTTCATCATGTTCCTACGGGCATGTGACTATAGTCTTCCATGAGACCTTGTGGGCAAAAGTAACCAGACAATAAGAAAAGGGGGGCTTTGAAATAGAAGAAAGTGAAAAAGAGGGCTTGGAGATAGAAGAAAGTGCTAAGTGTTGAATGCAAGGAAAGAAAAGAAAGAGGGTAAAAGAAAGATCCGAGAGATTGAGAGAGAGAGAGAAGTGTTTTAAAATAATTTTTATGAGCAAAGCATTATGGGTTAACAAGTAGTCTAGTTGGCCAAGCCAAAAGAAAGAGAAACATGGGTTGGGGGTGAGCATGGGAATAAAGTGGAGATAGGATAGTGTTGTCAAATGCACATGTGAGGGAAATGCTGGCATGTTGGATTTTTCTTTTTAAATATCTTTAAATCTCCCAAATGATGATTTAGATGAGTTTCTGGGTGGTTTAGGACATGAAAAGTGAGAAAAAATGATGTAAAAAATTTCATAGGTTTGGGTGTTATAATAAAGTGCATGAAGAAGATGCTGCTCCAATTTTGTCATTTTCAACATTGTTTTCCCATTTGACACTATTCATAGCCACAATGGTGTCATTTGGCACTATTCATGCTACGGTGTTTTTTTTATGGTATTAAAATTCAAACATAATCTCTAAAATTCAAAAGATGACACTTTCTTGAAATTTTAAAAAATTCAAAAATATTTTAAGATTTTCTAAAATTTAAAATATCACATTCAAACAAATAAAAATCTAAGTAAATCACCAAAATAGACAATTTACAAACCAATCATAGTAATCATACATTAGGCACTTTATGTCATTAGAACTTCTTTAGACCATCTACTGCAAAAATCATTAGTTCATAATAAACTTCATAATTATAAATACATATTAGAAATATCACACAAAAATGTGCTTCTAAATCATAATTCTCATTCATATTGTCGCATAAAATTATCAAACTTTGCTTATGATCAATTAAAGAAAACAACAAATGTTACAGCTTTTCTGCCCTAGCTTGAGGTTTGCGTAGCGTGTAGCTGCGAGTCTTCTTCTCCTACCCCATGCATGTGCCTTTTTTGGACCATTTTGGTACTGATTTAGAGGCTTATTTGAGGGAGAATTTCATATGTTTTGGGAGGCATATAAATAGCCATCTAGGGATTTATGCCAGAGAGAAGAGGAGACTTGATGTTGAAGAAAGATGAGGCCATATCTTGGATTTCAAAGGATAAAAGGAAGCTTGAAGTGTTAGAAAAATAGTACGCAGTGACATATTAAAATTTTTATACCAGAGTATTTTTCAAAACATAAGTTTGCCACACTATATGCATAAATTAACCAGATCTTACTAACCATGTTTGCTGAAAAGCTCTACAACCTGTGAAGAGAAGTAATATTCTAGAAGGACCTCAACCAATTGGCCTTTTTTGCTATTCTCTATACTGGTGTGTGTGTGGGCACACTTGTACAACTCTTCCACCAACTAGCTTTCCTTCCAACCAATTGAGAAATACCCAAAGCTATAGTTCTTGATTTGTGAACAATAGCTTTCCGGGGAGTTGTAGAGTATCATTCTAGATTTCTCAATTGTTCTAAACAACAACGAGTCTTACTCCCCTTTATATAGAGGTTGGCCCCAAGAGTCAGTCCTTATCAGATAAGGCCTCAAATTTGAATAAGAATCAAATTAGGATCAATATATAATAAAATCCAAGTGAAAACACATGACCCTTTTATTGCACGATCCGCAGGCCGAACTGGCAGATAAGCCTGCCGAACCTACTCTATCGACAGGCCAAACTTAAAGATTAGCCTGCCAAACTTCTGATAAATGATCCCTACAAATATTTATTTTCCATCCGAGATTCTTGGGATAGAGCCTCAGTTTTAATTCAAATAACCCAGTAGAGAAGTTATCAGATTAAAACAATCATATATAGATAATCTCTAGGAAAATAAATATGCCTATTAATTCAGGAAGTTTACCTCAAATTAATTTAAAAATTAATCCAACCAATAAACAGACATGAATTATTTGATTATGATAATTCAACAAGTTCATTTTGAATTAATTTTCACAAAACTAAATCAACCGATAGACAAACATGAATTATCCAATTCTATCAAATTTTCAACCAATCTGATAATATGATACAAGTCACCATTTATTGGAAGAGCACGTCATATCGTTAGAGGATTTTTATGAGCTAGCAAAGGGAACCTAATGGACCTATATAGTTCAAGCTCCCGATAATTATGAAACCCAATATCTGAGATATATATTTCATAATTATCAGCTCTAACACTACTCCACTAAAAACTTAGAGCTACACTCTCGAACTATATAGAATTATGAAACTCGTGTAACTAAGTCACTATGACATATCATAATGTATCGTATCCCTATAAGATTATCTATAATCGGCTTAAGGACAAGTTCTATCTTCCTTCCTGATTATTTTTCTCTTACATTCCATTATCTCACCATCGGAAAACTTACCATCCTAATACGACATACCATTTGGTTACACCTATGTATCCAAATGGTTAAGCACTCTAATTTTTCAATTACAGGATAACGTATATAAGAGGATATTACTATTATTATTCTTAAAGAGGAGTTATGGATTCCATATCTATGAATAACATGTCTATGTCATCAAGAGTCATGCCTCTAACGTACCAACATGCATACCACTATTAAAATATGGGTGCCACCCTTTGGTATATCAAAAGACATAAGTCAAGACAATGGATCCATTATTCATCTTAGGATTAAGATACAACACATATGATTGTCTAAAGTCAATTGATTTATCGAGACAGAATTATTAATTCAAATCAATTCACTTTATGTCCCGATCCAACAGATTGTCACCTATGACAATGTGCCAATGTTTCTATTCGCGAAGTCCACCTTCGATGGTCAAGAGAAACCATCTCCCATCAAGGATATAGACAACATAACAATCTTTGCATAAATAAAGCGCCCAACTTTATTCCCTCGATTACATATCCTATGGTTAAAACCTTCAACTTAAGAATCGTGTCTTTTACATAATCTGTCTATCATATGCCTAATTCTTAAAGGTTTAGATCGACAGTCTTAGACTTTTGTTTACTTAACATACATTCAACAAATATAAGCGTAAAGAGGACAAGATTTGGTATATAAATAATAAATAAATTCTTTATTGATAAAAATGCCTCCAAAAACATATTACATTTTTACTCCTTAAGGCATACATGTCCAGCAATCTACCACTTTATTAAGTGAGTAAATATGACAAATCTAGCACCTCCATAGCTTCCACATGCCTCTCGAAGACTCTCCCAATAAGTGTCTTCATGAATGGATAAGCTAAATTGTCCTCTGGCAGATTCACACAACGACATGCCTGCCTTCGACGAGTCCTTTATGACATGATACTTCTGATCAATATGCTTACTCTTCTTGTAAAATCTTGGTTCCTTATGTTGGAAAAATAATATGCAGCGAAATTTTAAAATTTTTATATCAAAGTGTTTTACAAAACAAAAGTTTGACACGCTATATGCATAAATTAACCAAATCTTACTAACCATATGAATGCCGAAAAGCTTCCTCAATTAGTGTAGAGAAGTAACGTTCCAGAAGGATTTCAACTAACTAGCCTTATTTGTTATTCTCTATCCACAATTAGAATGTGTGTGGGCTCACACTAATAGACATGAATTATCAAATCCTAATAATTCAACAAGTTTATCTTGAATTAATTTTATCACAAAATTAGTTCAACCGATAAACAAACTGAATTATCTGATTTAACTAAATTTCAGTCAATCTAATAAATCTGACATTAGTCACCAATTATTGAAAAAGCACATCGTATCGTTACAGGATTTTTGTGAGCTAGCAAAGGGGACCATATGGACCTACACATTTCAAGCTCTTCATAATTATGAAACCAAATATCCTAGATATACATTTCATAACTATCAACTCCAACGCTACTCTACTAAAAGCTTGGAGCTGTATTCTCAAACTCTATAGAATTACGAAGCCGTATAGCTAAGTCTCCATGACATATCATAATGTATCGTATCCCTATAGGATCATCTATAATCGGCTTAAGGACAAGTTCTGTCTTACCTTTTCAATTATTTTTATCTTCTGTTCCATTATCTCACCATCAAAAAACCTACCATCTAGAGACGGTATACCATTTGGTTACACCTGTGTATCCAAATGGTTGAGCGCTCTAGTTTTTTAATTATAAGATAACGCATATAAGAGGATATTACTACTTCTAAAGAGGAGCTATGGATTTTATATCTATGAATAACAGGTCTACGCTATCAAGAGTCATGCCTCAAACATACCGATATGCGTACCACTATTAAAATGTAGGTGTAATCCTTTGGTATATCAAAAGACATAAGTCAAGACAACAGGCCCACTATTCATCTCAGGATTAAGATTCAATACAAATGATTGCCTGAAGTAAATCAATTTGTCGAAACAAAATTATTAATCTAAATCAATTCACTTTATGTTTTGATCCAACACTTCGTCACCTATGACAATGCATTAATGTTTTTATTCACGGAGTCTATCTCCATTGGTCAAGACAAACCATCTCCCCTTAGAGATATAGACAACATAATAATCTTTGCGTAAATAAAGTGCCCAACTTTATTCCCTCAATTGTGGGTATTATGATTTATACTGTCACCTTAAGAATCGTGTCTTTCGTATAATAGAGAAGTTATCTAATTAAAACAACTTTATTTAGATAATCTCTAAGAAAATAAATAGATTCCTAATAATTCTACAAGTTTATCTTGATTTAATTTATCCAAAATTAAATCAACTGATAAACAAACAAGAATTATCTGACCCCAATAATTCAACAAGTTTATCTTGAATTAATTTTGTTTACAAAATTAATTCAACCGACAAACAGACATGAATTATTTGATTCTTTCAAATTTTCAACTAATCTAATAAATCGACATAAGTCACCAATTATTGTAAAAGCACGCCGTATCGTTACAGGATTTTGTGAGCTAGCAAAGGGGACCATATGGACCTATATAGTTCAAGCTCCCGATAACTATGAAACCC
>CAMOHE010042930.1:0-17867 GCA_946598075.1 Artocarpus hirsutus | reverse complement strand
CCTTGCATAATGCTTAAAACTTTTTCAAAAAATGAAAAAAAGTTTTAAAAAACTTTTTTAAAAAAACCAATTAAAAAATTAACAAAAACACAATATCTAATTAATACTAACATACTATAAATATTTCAAATATTTTAATTTTTAAGTTTAAATATGTTATAAATGGGCCGAATTAACAAAAACATAATATCTAATTAATATTAACCTACTATAAATATTTCAAATATTTTTATTTTTAGGTTTAAATATGTTATAAATGGGCGGGTCGTGTCGTGCCGTGTCAACACGTTTACGGCCTGTTTAATTAAACGTGTTAAGGCGTGTTTAGCGTGTTAGCACGAATCCAACCCGTTTATTTTCGTGTTATTCGTGCCAACCCATTTATGGCACAATTAATAAACGTGCGGTTCAAACCCGTTTATCTCGTATCGTGTCATCGTGCCGTGTCCGAAATTGCCGGCCCTACTCTCTGGTATCATTTCATAAACAGACAAGAAAAAAGAAAAGAAGATAGAAATTATGTCCAGTTTATTGGTGAAAATTGCAAGATCATTATGCTTATCAATAGATACCGAATCAAAAGAATTCACATTAACGTCTTAAATACATTTAAAGGTTAATTTAAATAACAATTTAAATTGTAACTCAAATTAAAAGATCCTGAATCAACACCATTGGAACTGTGTCCCAAATCAAAGGGTTGTCCTCTTTTGTGAAGATTTCAGCTCTAACTTTCTTTGTCAAAGAGGCAAAAACAGTTTTGCCAGCAACAGTAATTCATGCAAATTGCTCATCAAAAGCTAGCAGTAGCAACACCATTTCCTTTTCTTTTTGGTTAAAAGCAATGCATAATCAAAACTCCAACTAACAGAAGAAACAAAAATACTATTTTGGACCACAATTGATGGAACAAATCAACAACCAAAACAAATCTTCTATACTCACTCAATTAGGCCACTATTTAAAAAAAAAAAAAAACTTTCAAATTCCATCCAAGCAAGGACTTTAGTCATAATCATCAAACAAAAACAACAAAAAAATAAAATTAGGCCTTAAATTCCAATTCCAAAACCTAATCAAGCTCATTCAACGCTTCGGCTCCGGCGACAATCTCCAAAATCTCGCCGGTGATCTTCGCCTGCCGCTCGCGGTTGTACGCCCTCAAAAGCCCCTTCCTCAGCTCGACGGCATTGTCCGTGGCGCTGCTCATGGCGCTCATTCTCGCCGCGAGCTCGCTCGCCTCGGCCTCCTGCAGCGCCCTCAACACCTGGCTGTTCAGGTACAATGGCATCAAAGCGTCAAGAATCTGAACAGGGTCTTGTTCAAATTCCATAATCGGCGATAATATCCTCTTTCTCGCACCAAAGCCAGTTTCTCTCTCTACACTCAATTTCCCTTCCTTGGTAGTCAGCCTAAAGAACTCATCTTCCATGGCGTCAACACAATTTCCATTAACATCAAGAACTTTCTTTTGCAATGGAAGTAAAGTGTGAATAACGGGATCGAACTTGATCAACGACACCAATTTGGTGTAAACAAGCTCGACTTTATCGACCTCCTCGCTGACGAAGAGCGAGAAGACGTGATCGGCGATGATCTGAGCCTCCTTCGCCGTCGGAAAACCCCCAATTTCGAGCAATTTTTCCAAGTTAGGGTTAGGGTTGCGGCCGAAATACGAATTTCCCTTTTTCCCAACGCTGATCAGGGCGTAATCCAATCCGAGTCTCTTCAGCTCTTCGATTCGGGACTCGGCCTTCCTGATGACGGCGTTGTTGAACCCGCCGCAGAGGCCGCGGTCGCCGGTGACGACGACGACGGCGACTTTCTTTACCGGCCTGGGCGTCGTGAGGGGGAAATCGATGTCCTCGGATTGGAGGCGGTCGTTGAGGTCGTAGAGGACCTCGACGAGGGTTTCGGAGAAGGGGCGGGAGTTGACGACGGCCTCTTGGGCGCGGCGGACCCTCGCGGCGGCAACGAGCTTCATGGCTTCGGTGATCTTCTGGGTGTTCTGGACGGAGTCGATTCGCTGCCGGAGATCACGGAGGCCGCATTGGACTATTGAGGAAGGTTTTGGGGTGGGGGGAGTTGAGATTGAGAAGGTGGTGGAGAAAGCCATTGATTTCGGCGAGGAGGAGGAGGAGCAGGAGGAACAAGAGGCGGCTCGTGAAGAAATCTCCGGCGGACCATTTTCGGCGTGGTTTGGTGTCTTGGATTATATCGCCGTGTGTTGATGAATTGTGATGTCAAACGACGTAAAAATGATGTCGTTTTGATTGAATGCCAGGATGCCTCGAGTCCGTGTCTATTGCTTTTTTTGGGGAATCTATTTGTCTCCTTTTCTTGAATGTCCCTAACAATAATATTCTTATGGCTACTCTTGGGTTATAGTGTTAATGCGTCGCCGTTTCTCTTATGGCTACTCTTGGTTTGCCCTTTTTTGTTTTTTGTTTTTTTTTTTGTTTTCTTTTTTTTTTTTTAATAATCAACCGATTGCTTTTAAACTCATGAGACATTGATTCACTAGTCAAGGAGTAAAACATGCAGTGATAATTAAGAGTGTTTTGAGAATGGTTTGAAGTATTATAGTATAAAACTCTCATATATTGTAACTAAACTATAGTATAAAATTTAAACATTTTTCAAACCAAAGTGGTTTAAATTATTGGTTTAAACGAATGTACAATCCGTAAAATTTTTGTTGTTAAATACAGTGAGAATATTATTGTTAGATCAACTTGCGCATTTTTTCAAGTACTTCTATTTTTTTTCCCCTCTCTTTTAAACATTACTGAATGATGTTTTTGTTGAAACTGAATTCTTCATATACAGAACATCCTTTCAAGGACATATTCACTAGCCTTCCCAAGCCTGGAGGTGGCGAGTTCGGAAAATATTATAGTTTGACTGCACTTAATGACGAGAGAATTGGTAATGTTTGTATACATTTCTACAGTTTTCATTGTGGTTTCCCAAGCTTTAGTGTCGTTTGGTCGGTTTAGTATGTTAAATACTAGTTTCATTTCCATATATTAAAGACCTACGACACTATGACCTGAGAAACGACAAACAAATCTGTAACTTATGAGAGAAGCTAATGCGCTAGCACAACACAAATTTTCTGCATGCATACATATAAAAGAGTAAATTAGATTATTGGATATTGAACTATTCACTTTTTGTGTAATGCATTCGAGCTTTTAATTTTGACACAATGCATTTTAAACCTTGAAATAATTGACAATTAAGATCTAATAGCTACTTTTAATTTTAGTTGAGTATTTTTTTTTACGTGTTAAGCTTCCATTTTTTTTTTTAAATGATGAGCTATACTCTTAAGGAAACTTACTTGCAAATTTGATGACCAAAATTGTTAATTCTATTTAACGCTTGTTAGCTAGTAGACGCCAATTACTAATATTTCAAAACTCAACATGTATTTTGTAGCTCAAAGTGCATTATGTAAAAACATATAGTTTGGAGTGATTTGCTCCATATAAAAACGTGTGTGTACATACAGTTTTTTTTCCCTTTTTTCAGATTGAATAACTTGAACTAGAAGACATGATAATCATCAATTCTTCATGAAGTTAAGCTTTTTGGTTCTCTGTATAGTTCAATGATTGAAAAAATAGATTTTGTGACCAAAAGTGTATCACTTATGAATCTACACCATAGTTATTTTATATTGATAAATTTGAATTTTAGGCCTTTTGGTTCTGCAGAGAGACTGCCATACTCCATAATGATACTTTTGGAATCCCCAATACGAAATTGTGACAATTTCAAGGTTAAAAGGGGTGATGTTGAAAAGATCATTGATTGGGAAAAAACCTCGCCTAAGCAAGTACAAATCCCTTTCCAATCTGCCCGTGTTCTTCTGCAGGTTTGGTTCAACTTGTGGTTTTTATATCAACATTTTTAGTCACCAAAAAGAAAAAAAAATGCACTAGAGTAATTTTGTTGACCAGGACTTTACTGGGGTTCCAGCTTTGATTGACCTTGCCTGTATGAGAGAAGCTATGAAGAATCTTGGAAATGATCCTAACAAAATCAATCCACTGGTTTGTAATTTTAAACTGACAGTTACCTTCTGTTCTTGGTTGTATTTGAGTTTGAAGTTTTGAATCCATTTGATAGAACTCACCCTTGAAAACCGATTGTAAGGAGACAACTTACCAATTATCTTGTAATTAATCCATGCCGACATCAGCCCATCTTGCTACCTAGGTGACTAGGCAGCAATTGATAGTATCGACACTGATCCGACTACGAAGGTACCTTAATTTAGCCTATAATTGAGCACTTTAATTTGAACTTGCAACTCGGTGGACTCACCCTAAGATCAACAGTTACAAACCCGTTGCGTAGAACTCACCTTTGAAAATCGGCTTGAAAATCAGCTTGCAGAGGAGGGAATCCAGCGTTTAAATTTCCATTAATTATTTTGTATATAGTTAATCTATGTGGGATACTTTGGTAGGCGTATAACATTTAATTCATAAGATGTTCACGATGTTATGTTTCATTTTAACTATTTTCCAAGTGAAAGGCACTTATAGGTACTAATTGAATGAACTGTTAGAAACCCATTTCTTGTATTTTCTAAAAATGAATGCTTCGATAGTTCTTTTCCTTTTCCTTCTAAGGATTATGTGGATCAAGGAAATATTTTTGTTTTAGGTTCCAGTTGATCTTGTTGGCAAGAACCAAAGACGCGGTACAGAGAAATATGGAATTCGAATTTGATAGAAACCAGGAAAGATTTGCTTTCCTCAAATGGAGTTCACGTGCTTTCCACAACATGCTTATTGTTCCTCCCGGTTCTGGAATTGTCCATCAGGTAATAATAAATATGGCACCCAAAAAAAAAAAAATAGACATAATGCCGTTTTGTTATAAAAATGTGTCATATTAAGCATGACCAGTTAGTGATGAAATGTGTAGGTTAATCTGGAGTACCTTGGGAGAGTGGTTTTTAATAGTGATGGAATTCTTCACCCTGATAGTGTTCTTGGTATAGATTCCCACACAACTATGCTCGTAGTCTTAAACAGCCTGCGAGCATGGTGCTTCCTGGGGTTGTCGGATTCAAGTTGTCTGGGAAATAACGTGACGGAGTTACAGCTACTGATTTGGTGTTAACTGTGACACAAATGTTGAGAAAGCACGGTGTTGTTGGCAAGTTTGTTGAGTTTTATGGTAAGGAAATTTCTTTGGAACCAGAAAAATCAGTTACGTAAGTTTACAATTGCTTTTTTTCGCCTTTTTTGGTGCATATAGGTGAAGGTATGGAGGAAATATCATTGGCTGATAGGGCCACTATTGCCAATATGTCTCCTGAATATGGAGCAACAATGGGGTTCTTCCCTGTAGATCATGTTACATTGGAGTATCTCAAATTCACCGGGAGAAGTGATGAGACAGTTAGTCACTTCTAACCCGTTTGGTTCATCTTTCATAACTTTTTTTTTCACTTCTCAAGGCAACTGGTTACAAAACGGCTCCTAAATAGTGTTTAGTTGATTTGTATTCTAAAACGGCCGATATGGTTTAGAACCGTATCATTTTCTGTCGAGAAAAAAAAAAGCTATAGAGTCGTTTTTGCTTTTCCGTTTCCCAAACGCATTTTTCATTTCATACTCGAAAAAAATTTCAAAATCGCTCTTTTACTTCCATTTCTTTCAATAGCGTGAAAAGTAGTCCACTGTGGATTCAACTGAGACTAGAAAATATTCTTGTGAAATCATAGGTAGCAATGATTGAAGCATACCTGCGTGCAAACAAGATGTTTGTTGACTACAATGAGGTGAATTTCTCCGGTTTTTAATCCACGAATCTTACTACTTCATAGTCATTTGAAATGGCTAGCCGTCTTAGTTCTTGTTTTTTATTTTCTCAGCCTCGTAAGGACAGAGTTTATACATCTTCTCTTCAGTTGAACCTAGAAGAAGTCGAGCCCTGCATTGCAGGACCAAAGCGGTAAAGTTTGTGACAACACAACTAAATTATATCGTGTGTACAAGATCCTGATCTGTCCATTCCGTCATGTTTGATAAGTGTTCTTCACTTTTTTGACAGACCACATGACCGAGTTCCTTTGAAAGACATGAAGGAGGACTGGCATGCGTGCCTTGATAACAAAATTGGATTCAAGGTGAGTTGCAAGCTGACCTTTTCTACTGATTAATCTGAAATTTGTTGCTTGCTTTTTGGCAGCGGGACCAAAATTTTTCAGTAGTTAAACAACCTTTAACCCTTCCTTAAGTAGTGAATAATTTTATTGCATGGATCAATGCTAGGGGGTATAGTGTCTAATGCCACACACTAATAAAAAGTGGACCCCACAATATGGGCCTCATTAATGGGATCTATCTTCTATTAATTATGGCGTTAAACACCACGGGTAGCCCGAAGCATTTTTCTTATGTATATCATTCCAAAAAGTGGAGTTTTCAAGTTGAAACTTGGAACTGGGTTGTTTCAGGTGTGTGCTTTTCTAAATGATTTTCTCCTTGTGATTTTTAAAAACTTTTATAGGGTTTTGGTGTTCCCAAAGAAGAGCAAGGCAAGGTGGCAAGATTTTCTTTTCAAGGGCAACTTGGTGAAGTTAAGCACGGAGATGTTGTTATTGCAGCAATTACAAGTGTCATGGTCGGTGCTGGACTTGCTGCTAAGAAAGCTTGTGAATTGGGTTTGGAGGTTAGTTTTTGACTTCTCAGAAGTATACTAATTATTTCATCAACATGCACAAAGTATGCTTGTTAATAATTAGGTTAAGCCTTGGATTGAAACAAGTCTTGGCCCAGGTTCTGGAGTAGTTACCAAGTATCTATTTCAGAGGTATGCTTTAAATTTGTGCTTCCTCTTTAAATCTGGTAGGAATGGGGCTAATTCCACTCAGCTTCAAGCCCGATGAGGATGCAGAGTTGCTAGAATTGACGGGTCGTGGGTGCTACATAATTGACCTTCTAAGCAAAATTAGCAAGATAAGGCCTTGTCAAGACGTTGCCATTACAACCGACAACAGAAAATCTTTAACGTGCACTCCACACTTTGACACAGAGGTACCTTGTTAGATTTTGCTAAAAACAGTTACGACTAACATGGTTGTTACTATCTGTTTGCTGTTTGACAAGAGTGGTTTTAATCACTATCTCAATTATAAACAGTGTACAACTTTCACTATAGTGTAAAGCCTCACAGTAAAAATAATTCTAACCAATAGTTCCACCACTATACTAAATACCCTACCGATTATTGATCAACTTCATCAACGGTTAAAATTGTATATCTCCAAAATTATTGTTTTGAGCTTGAGATAAGCTATGTATGTTTATGTATGTTTTTGCAGGTGGAATTAGCGTATTTTGACCATGGTGGCATCATGCAGTACATCATTTGAACACTGATAAAGCAATAATGTCTTCAATCTTTTGGAAGAGAGTATTTTGATTCTAAAAAAAAAGGCTTGGAAGTTTCTCTAGAGTCCATATTTCCTCACATGATTTAGACTTTGTGTCTCTTCAGATGGAGACTGTGGTGAAAGAATCATCACAAGATTAATACATGCGAACTTATTGCTTTTATACTTTTCCTTTGTCATTTATCTTTTATATATATATATACACACACATAGCCTTGTAAAGTTAAAAATTTTTATGTTGTATCATTTGCAATGTAGTAATTTTCTCTTGTATTGTTTATCCACTTGGTTTGGTATATCAGCTAGCTTGTGAGATGGGAACTATGGCATGAAATTGATTCAAATATGAGAAGTAATTAATGCCCCTAAGGGTCCCTATGTTCCCTATGTAGAAAATTGTTCGACGTGGTTAAAACCATGAGTTAGAACTGTAAACACTGTAGCGTATAAGAGCGCTTTACATTGTAGCAACTTTTTGGCTTTTACTGTAACATATAAGAGCTTTACGTTATTCCTAACTGAAAAGTTGATTAGAACCGACTAATGCCAAACAGTCTTTTAAAACAAACGAGTAATAATTGCAAATTATTAATATCAAAAATATGAATATTTGTTCAAAACCATCCATCTATTTTTTAGTTACAGTATAAGGAAAATAATAATAAAAAAATCATATCTCTATCGGCATTTAAATTTATTACTATGACTGAACCGTAATTGCAAAATAGATTAGTAAAATGCTATAAAAGGATCGAGTTCTAGGATACCAAAAAAATTCCTTTTAATGGGCTGAATTCACAATAGTAAAAGACTCATTCAATTTGTTGAGCAAATTGAAATAATATGAGCAAGGTGAATTCATGAGACTTGCAAAATAAAGAGAATAATTTCATCTTATTATGATCCAAGCAATACTATACAATAAGTTTAAGGTTAATATGTTATATTTAACAAATGTTGTAAAAGCGTATAAAATACTTTACAAAAAAATAAAAATTATTAAAATAACTACGACCCAATTTCATAATGTAAAACGTAAATATTATTAATAATTACCATGTAATAAAAAAGGTGAAAGTGGCAAATACTTATTTTTTAAAAAATATATATATATATATTTTATATAAAAGGAGGGAGAATGCCACTTACTGCGGCTAAGCGTAACTTGAAATGGATAGACTTACAACTAACTAAGTTGCCTTCACTTATCAATTACAGTAAACGTAAATAAAACGTATTTACAATGTAAATATATTATTTATCTCCAATATTTTAAAAACTTTTATTTAAAGAATAAAAAAATGGTTTTACTGCACGTTATTTCAAACTCTAGTGCACAATTTTTTGGGCCAAAGAACACATGTAGTAAATTTGGTGGCATGTCCCTTTTCACTACTGTTATTGTGTTTAACTTTTTTTTTTTTTCTTCCAGACCAAAATACCCTTTAAGTGCCCTTTGTTTGATGGACTAGGATCTAAATTCTGGACTCAGAGTATTGAGAATAGCCTAATACAGGTTTGATAAAGGTAAAATTCAAATCCTACTTGAGTAATTCAAAGTAATTCAAATCAAATGAATAACCATTTTTTTAAGTTCTCCTCCTCTCTAAATTCTTACGATTTGAATCAGTCTTCTTCAGAAAAGATGCCCCAGATTTTTTTTTTCTCTCTCCTATATTTTTAGGAAAATAATATTATAACTTTTTTATTTTATATCTGATTGAGATGATTCTTTTTTTATTATATTTATAGTGAAGAGATCAATAATCAAGATCTATATTGCATGTTTAAATATGCCATGAGCTAATAGGTTTTGTTAGTTTTTATTAGTCAATCAAAACTTTTTTCATAATTTATCTAAACACAAATTTCAATTCTATTCCCTATTCAGACTAATATTTTAAATAAATACACATCCAAATGTTAATTCAAATAGTAATTCAAATTATGCAATTTAATCACACATCTCAAATCAAAATAATTCATATCAACACAATTTGAATCTATTTATTAAACGGATCCTCAGATAACACATGCTAGCTTGACGCTAACCCAAAATAGTTACTATCAGTCATATTTTTATATTCTTTAAATCACTAACACATGTTAGCTTGACTTTAACCCAAAATAGTTATCGTCATTCATATTTTTATATTCTTTAAAAGTGATTTGTTTTAAACTTTCTAAACGGAAAAAAAAAAAATACAGAAGTGCTTTTTCTCAATCCCACATTTTAGTTGTTGGGCCCACGCCCAATCCGCTCACTTCATTCAGCGCCTTTGTATGGGCTGATCACAATCATTTGTACCACTTAAAGCCCATTTACGTGGCTTGGGGACTTCGTCGTCGTCTCCCTTCTCCGCAACGCTTGGCTGATCGAGGCCGTTCTCCGTTTACACCTTGCTGCTCAATTCACACACTCTCTCTCTCCTCTCTCTAAAACCTTATTTCTTTCAGGTATAGATTTTCCACTCAATTTCTCATTTTTCTCTCGTTTGTGTTTTCTTTTTCTTTTTTTTTATCTTTGGCGAGATTCATATCTTTCTCGTGTGTGTGTGTGTGTGTGTTTTTTTTTGTGGCGATCTGTGACTGCAAATTCCCAGTTGGATCTGTTTTAATTGATCTGAATTATCAACGCTTTTATGGAAGTTATGATTTTTTTTGTCATTTGATTAATTTGATAACTTCTGTTTCTGATCACCACCTAGAGCTGGTTTTGGTTTTTCTTTTTTTTAGATATGGAATTTATTTTAATTATTTTGGAGATCTCTTCTTGAATCATTTATAAGTAAAACCTTGAATGAATTTACTTTGGTGCAGTTCTTTTGGCTAATTTTTCCTCTTTTGTTTATGTTCTCATTGGATTTGATGGATTGGTGTGGTGTAATTGAAGAATGCCTTCAGCTCAAGACCCATTCTACGTTGTGAAAGAGGAGATTCAAGAATCTGTAAGTTCTTATTTTTAAGGGGAAAAAAAAGAAGAAGAAGTTTTTTTGTTTACTGAAGCTGTTAGGCTTAAGAATTTTAGCATTGCTCATTGTGAATTTAGTCTATGTTGTGTATCATTGCTTATTGTGAATTTACTTAAGCTTTTTGTTGGATCAAGTTCCAATTTCTTTTTTTTTTTCACCCCAAATGGATAAATATATTTATTGTTGGTTTTATTTGTTGGTTCATTTCGTTGTTAGATTGATAAGTTACAATCTTCCTTTCATCAATGGGAGCGACTTCATGCCGATACTGGAGAGCAAATACACCTTGCAAAGGAGTTACTTGCTAGTTGTGAGAGCATTGAGTGGCAGGTAAACCCAATGTTTGACATTATCTAAAACTTTGCCTCGTTTTTATTTGCATTTTTGTGCTGTAATATTGGAGAACTCGATGCATTTGTAACAGATTCGAGTCGAAGAGCCGATTTCTTGTGTTTATTGATGCAATGTTGATCATTCGTTTGTAAGTCTGAAATTAATAACCAAAGATAATTGTTATGCATGCAATATTGTTAGGAGAAAAGGGATTGTTGTAACTTTTGCCTTGTCCCTATTTGTTCACTGTTGCAATGTTTTATGCAACTGCTGAAAGCCTGCTTTTTTGATAGGAAGGTGGATGAATTGGACAAAACAATTATTGTGGCAGCTAAGGATCCTGCTTTATATGGCATCGATGTGATAGAACTTGAAAAGCGTAGGAGGTGGACCAGCAATGCTCATACTCAGGTACTGTTAGTATAACTGTAATTCAGTGGTATTGAATGCTTGAAGAAATAATCAATAGATTCCATCATTTTTTGTTCGATGTCTCGGTGGCTTTTTATTTTTTTATAGTCTTATTTGCTATAGTTTCTCATTTCCAAAAGCGTCTGTAGATCTTCTAAAGAACTGCAATATTCTACCAGGTGAGCACAGTAAAGAAGGCAGTTAAAAGAGGAAAGGAGGCGAATGGTAATGGCACTACCTCCGCAAATGCAGTGCGTCGAGAACTAATGAGGCTGCCAAATCCACATGAAACGGATAGATCTAACCCGTACTCTGCTCATGATAACGATGATTTCATAGCATCAGAATCAGATAGACAGATGCTTCTTATAAAGTAAGGATCTTTTTTTCCCCTTCCTTCTACAACCTGGCCCCAGCTTTATATTTAATTATTTATTATAAGCAAACAAGAAACCTTTTTAGTGTCACACTGTCCGTACACTAATCTATCTTGTTTGATCTTGTGTCGTTCAAACTTGTTTCTAGGCAACAAGACAAGGAATTGGATGAACTTAGCGCAAGTGTGCAGAGAATTGGAGGTGTTGGGCTTAGTATACATGAAGAGCTCCGTGCACAGGTTAAGATTTATTATAGATCACATTTTCTTTTAGTAGTTCTACCACAATTACATGGCAGAAAAATGATAGGGATTGTTTCATAAGTTGAGCATGTATTGCAGTTTTTAACGTCAAAATTTACTTTTGTTCAGGAGACAATCATAGACGAATTGGGTATGGAAATGGACAGCACATCAAACCGTCTCGACTTTGTTCAGGTGAGTCTTTGCGTATAGGTCTGGCATGATCATTGTTTTCCAGCCTCTGAAAGAATGAATTCATCTGTAAATTACGTAGCTGGCCAATTCCATGAGATGCATATTAATTATTGGTCCATTGACGGACGAAATAATTTTGTTGCAGAAAAAAGTCGCTATGGTCATGAAGAAGGCTGGTGCAAAAGGCCAGATTATGATGATATTATTCTTGGTGGCCCTGTTCATCATTCTTTTTGTGTTGGTCTTCTTCACATAATGTAAAGATTAAAGCCTGTTATGCGAAGCTTATACATAGAAGAGGAATCTGTGCGTTTAGGAACTTCTGGACTGTTGAGGAATACGGGTGATTTGATTGGTGATCTAGGTTTGTCCAGTGAGAATTGGCCTGGAAATTCTGAAACGAAATGCAAAAGGTCCTTGAAAAGTCCTTTACAATTTTTGAAGTTGATTAGATTTTGACGTTGAATTTGGAGTGTCAAATATATGTAAAACAGCTTCATATTATTGGTATTTGTTTATTCAATGTCTAAATTTCTCTCTCGTGTCATTGTATGAGATTTTGAGAATTTCTAGTTTCTTAAATGTAGTCTATTTCTGAACTTTGATAGAATCCCATGTTCTCGGAGCAATTGATCTTCTGTTCTTCATGCAACTTTGCTACTTGTTTTTCATTTGAGAGAAGATCGCTATTAGACAATTGTGACAACAGAAGCTTGAGAGGGTGTTAAGTACCATGGTGCCAAAGAAGAACCAAGATCCCGTCGAGAGGGGCGAGGGGATTTCTTGAAAGATTTTGACACCCATGGTTGTTTGGTAGGAGAGAAAGGAGTGGAAAATGGATTTGATGAGGGATTTTAATAAGTCAAACTCCCTTAATTGGAGGGAGAGAACGGATGGGGTGATGAAGATCTTGGTTGGTTCCGAGTAACTTGCATTGATTGTCATCATCACAAAGATTGGTAATTCAATCTCATTTGATGATCAATGGTCGCCGGTTAAGAAACTGAAACCATTAGAACTATGCTAATGGAAGGATTTGAAAAATATATCACGGGAAGCCAAAAAGGCCATCTTACCCTAAAGGTATTTTAACGAATGATAACATAGGTAATATAGCAATTAGGATAATTATTCATGATCTTGTGAATCATTAGACTAGGAGAGAACAAAATTGCCCATGAGATTGCAGGATTTCTACAAGCAGGCCAAGATTGATGCATTTATTTGTTCCACAATTTATCTCATTAGGCAGCAAGTCCTCTCTCTCTCAAAAAATAAACACATTGTACAAATTTTACAACAGAAGTGAAATTGCACATTTCTGGATAAGGCAATCAAATAAATCAAACTAGCTAAACTAGCTCCGATTATACAAGGACTTGCTCGCTTGTGAGGCCAGGGCAAGTGCCTTGGCTCTTGCATCCATCATCACCCACTCCCTCTCTGCACGCCGCTGATGTTGCCTGGCATTTTTCGCTCGTTTTGGAGCCAATTTAGTGTCCCTTTCCAGAAATGCAAGCCTAAATTTTTCAGCTATGGACAACTCTGTGGGACTTGAGAGCTCAGGAGGTGTAGCCCTTGGTATAGACCCTCGAAACGCCCATGTTTCGGGATCTATATCCTCCACAACGGGGTCATCTAGCGCAATATCAGGTAATGCTTCCCTGGGAACTTTGGTACCTCTGAAACCAAAGGGATCAGGTTTGGGGTTTACTAAAATGCGTGGGCACTCGGTGGAGAAACTTCCCAATGTATTTTTATCAATCTTCGGCTGCACAGAAGGAAGGGAGCTTAAGAAAAGGAAAAGATAAGACACCGTAAGGAAAAAGGCATGAGCTATCCCTAGACACCAAAGAAATTTCTTTTTCAGCACCTTCTTTAAACATCCCTATTTGGTACCTATGACAAGGAAAAGGATCCATACCCACACAAGCCACCGCAACGATTCTGCACCATTAACGATCTCTGCAGTATCAAGTTCTTCCCAGGAATCTCCCTCTACATCATTCAGCTTTGGTTTAAATATTCCCAAGCATCTGCGTGCAGTGTGGTCGCTCCTTGGACAGCCTCTGCAACATTAACTTTTGTTCATATCATGTTATTAGGTTTGTAATAGTAGTCAAAAAATGCTACAAAGTTGTAAAACAAAAGCAGGTTTGAAACTTTGTGATATTATTTAAATGTTTTACGCTAACCAATTCTGAATATATATCAAAATTTTATGGTACAATTCAGTTCCTATGACGGTTTGAAAAAAAAAAGGAGAGTTCTTCCCGAACGTCTCTCTCCCTACCTTTTTAATAGGCGAAAGTGCAGAGTACAGATCCATTACTAGCGACTTATGAGAACCATGTGTTCAGATGGATCACTATTTGATAGTCCAAAATTTCAAACGCAATTGACGATTGCAAAGAAATAACCACAAAAGCCTAATACAACTTCTGGTATCTTCGATAAAAGTAAGATTACCCGCATCGAAAAGTCTCCAAAGAACGACAATGCTGCACTAATACAGAAACACCAGCTGTAGTAATGCTGCTACATCGGCTGCACAAATCTTATATCAGTATAATTGAGGATTTCCAAAACCAAATAAGGGTTTGATATTGTCACAGAGCTAATTACAAACGGGAATCTTAAGACCATATAGTAACAGAATCACAAAACCATAAATTAGGTTCGATGGAAGTTCAACAATGCAACAGGGACAAAAAAAAAAAAAACTCGACACCTTATATCCACAGCTTTTAGAGACTTGCAGATTTCAGCCACTTTTGCTAAGCCAATATCTGAGACATCCGAACCAGAGATGTCTAGAATTTCCCAGGAACTATCGGCTAGAGAGACAATCACATCATCATTTAGCAACTTTCTTCTTCTGGCAATTGCAGCCAATACCATCTGCCATTCAAAAATACACACAAGCTTTGTTTATCAATAAGGCAACACACAGAACCCTCAAATGCAAAACTGACTAGCTCAGCAATATAACCAAAAAATTGATGCTAATCATAAACCCACCCCACACACGTATATATGAACAAAGTTTCAATGCTTATGATTTTTTGTCACTATTGGTGGTTACCGACCAAATTATAGAAAGAAGTGCAAGCCTTGACTATTATATAGTTAACTAAACAATTTGTTACAACCGTTTGAGCCACATTACACGGCTCAAACAACAATACCCACCGACGGGTAAATATTGGATTATTGTGAATACACACATAAAATTTCAATAAGTTCTGTATAAATAAATGAATGTTTTAGCTTGACACATGCCGTGTTTCATGAAACTGCATCATTTTTCTTATACCCAAATTACCATCATTATTAGCAACCAAATTTCAATATCCTTTGCTGCTAAACCATGAAAATCTCTAATACGTCCTCACGCAGACATGTTTATCTCTAGCTCAATATCTAATCTTGAATTTTTTTCCCCAACCAAAAAAAAAAGCATTTAAGCAGAAAAACTAGCTGAAAATTCAAGTTTTACCTTAATATCAGCTGGAAAATTGACGGCGATCTCAGCCAAGTCAGAAATTATATCTTCCAAATGCTTCCCAATAAGTCCGAGGCACAAGCTCACTAAACTTCCCGGCCTTCTCTTTTTCGGCGCTTTTCCTGTTCATCACCAAATATTTATATTTACTATACACATATATACATATACATATATATAGAGAGAGAGGCGTACTGGAAAATTGAGAGGCGAAAATCGTTGCGGCGGTGGGCTTAAAATCGGATCCGGTGTTTAAATCGAGCTTAGATAAAGAATTTGTGATGAATGACAAGTTTTTCTCTTTTTCCATCAATATCAAAATGGAAACCAGGAAAATTCTTTCGAGAGTGCGAAGAGCGAGAGAGAGAGAGAGAGAGAGATGGAGACTAGCCGTCGACCAAAATTCTCGGCCCGGGTTGTAAAAGAAGTATTTCTAAGTATTTTTCTTTTCTTTTCTTTTTTTTGGGTATTAAGGGCTTGGAAAGTTACATTCATATTACGAAAGCACCCTTCTCTTGGGAGGGAGATTTTTTTTTTTGTGTGGGGCCCAATAAAAATAATAATAAAATTACACCTAGTTTTTGTAGAATGCAGATATAAATATATTTTTTGATTCTTGAATAGGGTCTCAAATTATTATGACTTTTTGTTTAAAAAATAGAGGTATAATAATATATTTTAATTATTATCAGGAGACACGTTTATAATTTTATTGTAAAATAAAGATATAACTAAAACAAGTTTTAAAAAATTGTAGGACAAAATATTTTTAACTTCAAATTTTGAGCGCGGTTAGAAAGTAAGTTGTAGGGTAATTTACATTAATCTGCCTTGAATTTTTGGTGGTTTTTAGGTTATATTAAATTCTTAATTTTTATGTTTTGGACTCTAAATTTTAATTTTTTATGATGTTTTTTAATTAATAACAGTCGTCCATTAACAGATGATAGTGAAAGTTACAAACATCAAAATAAGTTTAAGCTGTGAATTGCCAATCAATGAAAAGTTTTTAGGTGCAAGTTTGCAAAAAATAAATAAAATAAAATCGTAAGGCATTTCATCCATTAATTGATGTCCATTAGTTATTGAACCACGATTACAATAAATTTTTAATTTTAAAGTTCTTCTCGTCAAAAGTTTGCTAAGACCACATATGTTTCTTTGGTCAGGTGGGGATAAAACTTAAGGAAGAGTTTATGTAACAGAGTCGAATTCCCGAGTCCAATTAGGAGGTTGTCAGAGAGTCTCACACTAAGAAGCCAACCTCATATCTAGCGAATTTCTAACAATGTGTTTAGCATGCCGATTCAAACTTATTAATGTTAATAGTCTACGATATAAAACTCTTATATGTTACAATATTTAAACTCATTTTTTCGGTAATTAACTTGCAAAATACACTATAGGTTCTTAAAAAGGTTCCTCACAAGCCTCTTTCTCGCACTTACTCTCTACTCTCTAGTCTTTTTTAAGAAGTTTGTCAAAATAACAGCCTTAGAATCTTGTAAAATCCTTTCTTTTTGAGCGTGAGGTTACTTTAGCAAATTGAGTTCTAAAAGAAAATCTGTTTATTATTTAAAAAAAAAGTTATTTCTGTTTGTGTGGTGGTCGAGTTCATGCGAAACACCCAAGTGACTGGTGATGATTTATGGTGTCGGGATAAAACAAACTTATTCTTACAACTTCTACTAAAAATAATTGGCTGAAAATTATTTTTATGACAATCATTTATAAAATTTGTGCAAGAAAAAAATTAAAGCGTGACATGTTGGTATATCATTAAATTGTAAATTTAAAACCAACTCACGCTAATCAGAGTATTTTAAGTCATGTAAAAAGACCAACATATTTTTATAGGATGTTTGGTAAAATGGTTAAAACTGTTGGTTATAATTGTTTTTATTGTAGTATGTGAGAGTTTTATATTTTAACGATTTTTTTATTATTACTATAACATGTGAGAGTTTTATATTATTTATAACTAAAAAAATAGTCTAAACCACTTGGTGCCAAACACGCAATTAGATTTTATTGTCATGATTTTCTTTTTTTTTTTTCTAAGCATGGTATTCTGATACAAAGGAGATAAAAAAAAATAGGCCCTTTTTGTAGGAGGTTATTTTGGTAAACTAAGTTTCGTTCGCTTCCGAATTTGCCCTTGGTGGTTTAAACTTGAAGGCAACGCTGGGCTCGACGCTGGAGACTGTAATTGGCTCTCTATTCTCACAGCGACACTGAACAAGCTGAAAGGCGAAGAAAAAGAAGAAGAAGAAGAAGAAGAGAAGCAGAAAACGACGTCGTTTTGGATCAGCGATGGTGAAGGGTCTGCAACAAGGGCAAAACCTCCCAGCGGACGTGACTCAGGTCATCGAACAGCTCGAACGCCATTGCTTGGCTCCCGATGGCTCT
>CAMOHE010042929.1:0-59858 GCA_946598075.1 Artocarpus hirsutus | reverse complement strand
TAGTAAGTTTTTCGATGGTGAGATAATGGAACGTAAGATAAAAATAATTGGGAAGGTAAGATAGAACTTGTCCTTAAGCCGATTATGGATAATCCTGTGGGGAAACGATACACTATGATATGTTATGGAGGCTTAGCTATACGGGCTTCGTAATTCTATAGAGTTCGAGAGTGCAGCTCCAAGCTTTTAGTGGAGTAGCGTTGGAGTTGATAATTATGAAATGTATATCTGGGATATTGGGTTTCATAATTATCAGGAGCTTGAACTATATAGGTCCATTTGGTCCCCTTTGCTAGCTCATAAAATCCTGTAACGATACGGCGTACTTTTACAATAATTGGTGACTTATATCCATTTATTAGATTGGTTGAAAATTTGGAAGAATCAAATAATTCATGTCTGTTTGTCGATTGAATTAATTTTGTGAACAAAATTAATTTAAGATAAACTTGTTGAATTATTGGGGTCAGATAATTCTTGTCTGTTTATCAGTTGATTTAATTTTGGATAAACTAAATCAAGATAAACTTGTAGAATTATTGGGAATCTATTTATTATCCTAGAGATTATCTAGATAAAGTTGTTTTAATTAGATAACTTTTTTATTGGGTTATTTGAATTAAAACTGAGGCTTTATCCTATAGAATCTCGGGTAGAAAATAAAAGATTTGCGTGATTTTTATTTCGGTAGTTCGGCATGCCGATTCTAAAGTTTGGCCTGCCGATCAGGCAAGTTCGGCCTGCCTATGCGTGAATTAAAAATCCACGCTTTTACACATATCTTATCCAATATTGACCCGAATTTGGTTTTGTTTTGAATTTTTGAGACCTTATCTGATAAGGAATGACCCTAGACCCAACCTCTATAAATTGGGAGTGAGTCTAATGAGTTATTTAGATCAATAGAGAGATTAAGAGTGATACTCTATTGGTGAGAATCTAAAACTCCTTGAGAGCTCTTGTTCACAAATCACGAACACTAGCTTTGGGTTCTCTCAATTGGTTGGAAGGAGAGTCACCTTGAGGAAGAGCTGTACGTGTGAGCCCACACTCACTCCGATCGTGGATAGAGAATAGCAAAGAAGACCAGTTGGTTGAGGCTCTTCTGGAACGTTACTTTTCTACACAAATTTCGGGAGCTTTTCGATGAATACAAGGTCAGTAAGATCAGGTTAATTTATACATATAGCATGTCAAACTTGTGTTTTGAAAAATACTTTGATTTAAAATTTTTAAAATTTCGCTACATATCTTTTTTCCAACAGTATGCGTGGACACAATTCAATAGAATCTCACCACAAACTCTCCTCTTAGAAATTTGCTCTATAGCAATCTCTCCTTTTTTTTCCTATCTAAAGTTGCACAATAGTAGTTTGAGAGTAAATAAGGAGAAAAGGCCTCTATTTATAGAGTTAGTTGCAGGAGATGGAAGTCTATCAAGATTAGGAGAAGATTTTCTCTCTCTTTCCATCTGCTTTACATGCCAATCACAATGTGCCTAACATCACTATGCACACCCACCATTAGGTAGAGGGAAATTCAAATTCAACCAATCACAGTGTAGAAATATGTGATTATCTGTATCATTCAAGATAATTCCTATTCAAAAAATTCTATTTAAATTAGAATTCAATTTTTCATTATAATTATCTAATTTAAATAATTATGAATAAATATCATTTATCCAAATTCAAACCAATTAGGATTTAAATTAATAATTCAAAAACAAATAATTATACATCATAAAATCTCAATAATTAAATTTGAATAAATATTATTCTGAAATTAATTAATTAAATAATTAATTAACTATTTTCTAAAATTACCTTGTTGTCGACGCCCATAGTCCAATAGGACTGTGCTAGGCACTACATATAGTCGAACTAATTATTGGACTTATACACTAACATGTATAATAATCTATCTAGCATAACCTCATGTAGTACCTGTGGTAAACTATATTCTACGCAACTAGTAAAGGAATTCATGAGCTAGCATTAGGACCTGATAGACATATATTTATTAAGTTCTAATAATAATAGATGAATTAATCCTCGATTTATTATCTATTTAATTATTGTGTCACTCTATTAAAGAACCAAAGTTGCACTTTTGATAATATATCGTATAGTAAGACTATTTATTAATCTTGTCTATGACTCTCATGCATATACGTATCCCTATAAGTTATTCACAATCAGATGAAGGACTTAGTTCTATTTTACTTTCCGATTATTTTATTTCAAAGTTCTATTATTTCACTTATTTGAAAAATTCTATTTGTAATAAATACAAATGTAAAATCATTAAGTTACCACAAGTATCCAAATGATCAAGGTCTTATTTTTTTTTTTTTCTAAATTCCTAAACAATTCCTTTAGGAGGATAACATTAACTCTTTGTTAGAGAGCTATGGATTCTGTATTTGTTGATTATACTCTCCTTAAATATAGGTTGCATCTTCAACACAATGACAATGGAGTCTCAAGTCATTGAAACTCTTCCCTTTGGCATTTCAAAAGATACAAGCTACAAATATAGAGTCATAAATCCACTTAAGATTAAGATCATGCATAGATAATTGTCAAAGTGAATTGATTTAAGATAAACAAAATCATTATTAAATCAATTACACTTTAGGTCTAATCTAGTGTACGACCACCATTTGGTCGACTACACCAATGTGTCTACCATGGAATCAATCTACTTTGACAGCTTAGATAAACTATCTTCTCAATTGGACGTAGATCTCCATTATTGTCTTATCATGTATAAAGCAACTAGTTAAATACATAGACTACGAACTATATAATTTAGATTATTAATCTTAGTCTTGTATCTATACTGCATATAAACTCTTCCATATACACCAAATCCCAATATTTGATTATAATAGCCATGGAACACATGTTTGCCTAAATACTCAAACATAATAATAAAAGCAATATGAGGATCATTATTAACACATGAAATATTCGCATTATTATTTATTTATTCAATTCAAAATATCATTAATTACAAATAAAATATTTGTTCTTTACAAATAAAATGTCATTACTATACATTGTTAAGTTTAAAGACTCAATTGCAAAAAAAAAGTTTAAAAACCACACTGTAAAAATGTGAAAATTTTAGGGGCACGTGTGCCAAAAACCCAAAATAAAATTAGGGAAATAAATTATTTCAAAAATTAAAAAAAGGAAGCTACCCTATTTAAATTGAAAATATTCTTATCTCTAAAAAAAGAGACAAATAAGTAAAAAAAAAAAAATGGAATTCAAGCAACATTCTTGTTGCATCATTCCTTCCAAGTCAAAAAGATTCATCCTCAAATCTAAAGTGGCTTCAATTGATAAAAGTTAGAAACAATCCAATTCATAAATTCTAAACTATCCATCTCTTGCAAAGTATGATCATGATTTATACTTGAACTAAAAAAAGTATCATCAGTTACCAATAAAAAAGTCTTGTAAATAATGATTGACATAGAAAATGATACTTAATCGTCTTTTTCTTTAATGCTTTCTTTAACCACTATATCTAAGTTAATAGTTTCATTGTCCTTTTGTCCACCACTTTTGTCAAAGACGAGATCAAAATTATTTCTTGATAATCATCTTCTCCATCACTTTTGTCAAAGATGGGACAAAGATTAAATTGAGCTTGGCCATCTTCATGGTTTCCTTTTTCATCACAGCTGTCATAGAAATTTGCACAAAAATTCAAATCTTTACTTGCTTCTTCTATACACTTAAGTTGTCATCTGTCAGAATGAGATCAAGTGTAACACTCAAAAAATTTAATAAGACATAATTGGTGTTTAGATGGTGGATTAGTAGGCTTTAATGTAAATTTGAACTTAATTTGAGTATTTTATGATATTTTAGATTTGTTCCATTTTAATTATTTTGTACGTCATTTTTAAATTTTTGAACAAAACAATTTGTCAAATGCCCCATATGTCCCAACTACAAACTGTGTGCTGGAGACACGGTTTTTCTCTGCAAAAACCACTCATCCCCCTTCTATTTATTTCCCTCACACTCCCACTCTCCCTCACTCTCTCTCCGGTTCCCTCTCTCTCTTTCCCACTCTCTCCCTCACCCTACTCTCTCTCTCTCTTTTTTCTTCCTCTCTTTGTTTTGATTTCAAGTTTTTGAGTTGAAGCTTGATTCTCAGCTGGATTGAGAGGTGAAAAACACGATTTGGGCATCCATAGACCATTTTAAAAGCTTCAATTTGAGGTTGTTTGTGGTTCCATGGAGTTAATGTATAGCAGATCGAGACTGTGGTGTCGAACTTTGGTACCAGATGTCGATGTAGGATTTCTATCCCCTTTCTTTGGTAGCCATGATTTTAAAAAGGATTGTCCACAAAGAAATTTTCCTTCTTAAATGTTTTCTATGAATGAGGTTTACTGCATATTTTTATTATTGGCTAAATAATGAATGATCATAATGAATAAAATGAGAATGTTCGGTAAAAGCGACACGATTATGATGTGACATTGGATGTGTCGGTTGGTACCGTCCAGAATGATATTATAGAGCATGATGCCATGAACAAAGATTGGGTCGTGGGGAGTGCGACCTTAGGGGCAGGTCCTGAAACCCAACTGGGCCACTTCGGTGGTGATTTATATGGCTTTGCCTATGCTATAATGAGATTAACTATAAATGAATAAAGAATTAATTGGTATGGATAAGAAATATCCAGTTTCACTTTGTTATTTGTTTACTTATCTATCCCATGTTCTGGCTTTTATTTAATAATGAATTTACATTCTTGATTTAAAAATGTTTTTGAAGACTTAATCCTACTGAGCCCTTTGCTCATGTCTTTCTTGTTTTAAAAAAATTGTCCCCCCTTCTAGGTGGAACTCAGCATAGGGAGGATTGAAGAACCGAGAAGAAACAGCAGGGTTAGATTACTATTTCCTAGGATATCTATAAACAAGGCATTTAACCTACTTAACTTTCTTTGGACTGTGGTAATGTGTTTAATATTGCTAGTACTATGTGTGCACTCTTAAATGGGTCTGGTAGAGCCCTATGGTGTTTATTTATTTAATATTTTCTTATTCATGCGCTCGCTTCCATGCATCTTATAAGCAATCGTTAGGAATTTTTAACAACTTCATATTATTATAATTGATGGTTAATATCTTTTAAAATGGCAGTTTCTACACAATTTATTTTATTTAATCTAATTAATCTGCCATGTCACTCCCCTAATTTTGGGGCGTGACAAATTGGTATCAAAACCCTAGGTTTATGAACCTCGGGAATTGTGCACACATAGGTACGGCAATGAGAAACCACTAATAGTCCAATTTTGTTTTCAGAACTAAGGGAATGGCACCAAGACGTCGTCCAGCTGCTGCAGATGCGAATCCTGTAGATAAGGAAGGCTTGATGGGAGCTATGTTTGCCGTCTTTTGGCAAATGGTCGCGAGGGCTAGGCCTGAGGATTCTGAGGCGAGTCACCGACATACGTACTTTAAAGAGTTCTGTCGCACATCTATTTATGACTTTTGATGGAAATAAGGACCCGTAGATTGCCAAATATTGGTTAGATTCAATAATAAAGCACTTGGACACTCTCGGAGTACCGATGGAGTGTCGTGTTGATTTCGTAGCTTATAAGTTAGAAGGTGGTGCCAATACATGGTGGAAATAAGCAAAGCGTTTGGAAAATGCTAGAAACATTAGTTGGGACAGATTTGAGGAGCTGTTCTATAAGCACTACTTTCCATTGGGATACAGGGATTAGAAGGTTACCGAGTTTTATTGATTAGAGCAGGGAGATATGATGGTTCGAGAATATGAGGCTAAGTTTAATGAGTTGGCTAAGTTTGCTCCATCCGTTGTGGCTTTTGAATGGGAGAAATGTATTAAATTCTAGGACGGACTTAAGGCATTTATTCGACGGCAGGTGGTGGCCTTGCGACTTCAGAATTTTAGTGAGCTAGTATCTTTAGCAATTTCTATAGAAAGTGAATATGCTCTTTATAGTGAAGATCGTGCAAGGACATCAGGAGGGCCCCAGAGGAGTAATCAAAGAAATAGTGGTAGCCGCCAAGTCCAAATGAAGAACCTGCAAGGAAATGCTAGTAGTGGGAATAGCAGTTCGTCGAGTAGCGGATGTAGTAGTCCCTATAGTTTTCATTGTCATTGTTGCTAGTAGCCAGTTGCCAGGACACATCAAGAGGAATTGCCCAATTAGGAATGCTCGACAGGGATTCCAGGTTGGAGAGGGTGCAAGTCATCAATTTCAAGGTCAGTATTTAGTTCTTCCTCAACTGCCTTTTCATTAGTCCACTCTACAGCAGATGTAGTACTCGGTGCAAGGGCATCAGCAACAGGGTTTTCAGTGAAACACTCCACAGTATCACGCGCCAAGTACAACTAGTGTGCAATTGCCTCCACCGCAATAATATCGACCAGCTAATCTAGGACCCAGCAATATCAATAAGGGAAAAGGGAAGTCTCCAGCCCAGATCCACACCATGACATCAGGGAATTCGGATGCTCAAACCAGCCATGTAGTGGTTGATGGTATGATCTTAGTTTTCTAGTCTTTAGCCATGTTCTATTTGATACCGGTGCCACTCATTCCCTCATCTCGAGTTCTTTTGTACATGCCTTGGGTTTAGAAACAAAGGAACTTAATGAGCCCTTGATGATTTCCTCACCTTTGGGGCGGGTGTGTGTAAACTATGTATGTAAATCCTACAAGATAGTGATTGGGGGTAAGACTCTGAAAAGTGATTTAATTGTAATCCCTATGAGAAAATATGATGTGATTTTGGGAATGGACTGGTTGTCCAGGTACAATGCTTTAGTGGACTGTCAACTTAGAAGAGTAACCCTAGTGTCTAATAGGGGGATGCTGATCACTTACCAGGGTGGTAATGACCAGTAATGGATGAACGACTCATGAAACCGTGTCTTAGAGGACGAAGGAATCTAGTTTGTTATGCACTTCTCTTGGATCTTGAAGAAGAGTCTAACAAAACAAGGAGGAATATAACGATACCAATGGTTAATGAATTTAATGACGTTTTTCCCTATGAGTTCCTAGGATTACCGTCGCATTGTGAAATTGAGTTCAGCATTGAGTTGTTTCCCGGGACTACTCCGATCTCCGTAGCACCGTATCGAATGGCACCGGTAGAAATGAAGGAACTTAGAGAACAGCTACAGGAACTAGCAGATATGGGGTATATTTGGAATAGTACGTCGCCAAGGGGCGCACCAGTTTTGTTTGCCAAAAAGCACAACGGTACCCTTCGGTTATGTATTGATTACTAGCAGCTAAATAGAGTCACCGTGAAGAATAAGTATCCACTAGCTAAGATCGGTGAGTTATTTGACCAGTTAGGACGTTCCTGATATTTTTTGAAGATAGATTTGTGGTTCGGATACCACCAGCTTAGGATTAGGGAAGAGGATATTCCCAAGACTGCCTTCAGGACTCAGTATGGACACTTTGAGTTTCTGGTAATGCCGTTTGGGCTGACGAACACTCCTACAGCTTTCATGGATCTAATGAATAGGATTTTCAAGCCTTATTTAGATCGGTTTGTGATTGTGTTTATTGATGATATACTGATCTATTCTAAGACCTAGGAGGAGCATGAGCAACATCTTAGGATAGTGCTCCAGATTTTGTGAGAACACCAACTGTACGCCAAAATTGAAAAGTGTTAGTTCTGGTTAACTAAGGTCAAGTTTCTAGGACATATTATCTCCAAGCAAGGCATCTCAGTAGATCCATCTAAGATTGAGGCTATAGTGCAGTGGGAACGACCAAGGAACATGGCCGAAATCCGTAGCTTCTTGGAACTTGCGGGGTATTATAGGAAGTTTATGAAGGATTTTTCTAAGATAGCAGCCCCATTGACACGGTTGATCAGGAAAAATGTCAGGTTCAAATAGGATGAGGATTGTGAGCACGTATTCTAACAGTTGAAAGATCGGTTGACTTTAGCTCTAGTCTTGATTATTCCGAGCAGTGATGAACCTTATGAGGTCTACACGGATGCATCCAGATGAGGACTCGGATGCGTGTTGATGCAGCATGGGCGAGTTGTAACTTATGGATCGCGGCAATTAAGGCCTCATGAGCAGAATTATCCCACGCATGATTTGGAGCTTGCACCAGTGATTTATGCCCTAAAGATTTGGAGATGCTACTTGTATGGAGCAACTTTTTAGGTTTTCTCATATCACAAGAGCTTGAGGTATTTGTTCACGCAAAGGGATTTGAATCTAAGACAGCGAAGATGGATGGAGTATATGGAAGATTACGATTTCACATTGTAGTATCATCCGGGTAAAGCCAATGTAGTCGCAGATGTGCTCAGTAGGAAAGCTTCAGGATTTCTCGCATATTTAGCACTCGAAGATTGGTGGAGAGGTGCTACAGTAAGTGAGTATGGACTATAGTCCCAAGCTGATGGCGATCAGGTTTCAGTGCACCATATGGAAACGACTCCAGCTCTTGTCCAGACGATAAAGCAGAATCAGTGGCGGGACCAATACCTTCAGGGAATATGGACTCGGATCTACAACGAGGAGTAATTCGAAGAATGGAGAATTCACGCAGATGGGTCTCTGTATTTCAGGGAACGCCTAGTAGTGCTTGCGATCGAAGACGTGACAAAAGTCGTGATGGACGAAGCTCATAGGTCTTAGTTTGCTATTCATTTGAGGAGTACAAAGATGTACCACAATTTGAAAAGATAGTATTGGTGGAGAGGCATGAAAAGGGATGTCCATGAGTACATGGCTAAGTGCGTGACTTGTCTCTAGGTAAAGTCCGAGCATCAAAAGCCTGCTGGTCAACTTCAGCCGCTTCCCATTTCGAGGTGGAAGTGGGAGCATATCATGATGGATTTCCTCACCGGGTTACCGTGGACGGAACAAAGGCATGACGCGATTTGGGTTATCGTTGACAAGTTGACAAAATTAGCGCATTTCATTCCTTTCAGGTTGACATGTTCGAGGCGTATTCTTGGAGAGCTGTATTTGCAAAATATCGTAAGGTTGCACGGAGTTTCCTTGTCCATCACTTCCGATAGAGATACCCGGTTTAATGCCAAGTATTGGAGAAGTTTTCAAGAGGCTTTGGGCACAGACTTGAACTTCAGCACAATCTTTCATCCTCAGACCGACAGACAATCAGAGCGGCTTATTCAGATCCTTGAGGATATGTTACATGCATGCGTCTTAGACTTTGGCGGGAATTGGAAGAAGTATTTGCATTTAGCAAAGTTCACATACAATAACACTTATCAGGCGAGCATCGGGATGGCACCATTCGAAGCACTTTATGGACGGTCGTGTCGGTCACCAGTATGTTGGGTAGAGCTAGAAGACAGAGTTGTTCTTGGACCTAATAAGATTAGTGATAGCAACGAAAAGGTCACCGTAATCTATGATCAATTAAGGGCTACCCAGAGTAGGCAAAAGAGCTATGCATATAGGAGGCGTCGGCCTTTAGAATTCGAGGAAGGGGATCTTGTTCTTTTGAAAGTTTCACTGTTCAAAGGCATAACACGTTTCGATATAAGTGGGAAACTTGCGCCGAAGTGTATCAGACCATTTGAGATCACTCAGCGTATAGGTGTAGTCGCTTATCGCCTTGACCTTCCTCCTGAGCTTTCTCACGTTCATAATGTATTCCACGTGTCAATGCTTCAAAAATGTCCGCCCGAACCGAGCAAGATTATCTCTTTTCATGATGTGCAAGTTCAAGAAGACACGACTTACGAGGAGGTACTAGTTCAAATTATCGATCAAAAGGTAATAAGTTTCCGACGCTGTGAAATACCTTTAGTGAAAGTAGTATGGCAACATCATAAAGCTGATGAAGCAACTTGGGGAATAGAGTTGACTATGAGAGAGTTGTACCCTCATTTCTTTTGTTTTAAATCTGACTTTTAATTTCGAGGATGAAATTTTCGTTAGGGGTGGAGAGTTGTAACACTCAGAAAATTTAATTAGACATAATTGGTGTTTAGATGGTGGATTAGTATGCTTTAATGTAAATTTAAACTTAATTTGAGTATTTTATTGTATTTTAAATTTGTCCCATTTTAATTATTTTGTATGTCATTTTTAAGTTTTTGAACAAAATAATTTGTCAAATGCCCCATATGTCCCAACTACAAACTGTGTGCTGGAGACACGGTTTTGCTCTGCAAAAACCACTCATCCCCCTTCTATTTATTTCCCTCACACTCCCTCTCTCCCTCACTCTCTCTCTGGTTCCCTCTCTCTCCCTCATGATGCTCTCTCTCTCTCTCTCTTCCTCTCTTTGTTTTGATTTCAAGTTTTTGAGTTCAAGCTTGATTCTTAGTTGGATTGAGAGGTGAAAAACACGATTTGGGCATCCACAGACTATTTTAAAAGCTTCAATTCGAGGTTGTTCATGGTTCCGTGGAGCTAACGTATAGCAGATCGGGACTGCGATGTCGAACTTTGGTACGATATATCGAGGTAGGATTTTTATCCCTTTTCTTGGTAGCCATGATTTTAAAAAGGATTGTCCACAAAGAAATTTTCCTTCTTAAGTGTTTTCTATGAATGAGGTTTACTGTATATTTTCATTATTGGCTAAATAATGAATGATCATAATGAATAAAATGAGAATGTTCAATAAAAGAGACACGATTATGATGTGACACCAGATGTGTCGGTTGGTACCGTTCGGAATGATATTATAGGGCATGATGCCATGAACAGAGATCGGGTCATGGAGAGCATGACCTTGGGGGCAGGTCCTGAAACCCAACTGGGCCACTTTGGTGGTGATTCATATGGCTTTGCCTATGCTATAATGAGACTTACTATAAATGAATAAAGAATTAATTGGTATGGATAAGAAATATCCAGTTTCACTTTGTTATTTGTTTACTTATCTGTCCCATGTTCCGGCTTTTATTTAATTATGAATATACATGCTTGATTTAAAAATGTTTTTGAAGACTTAATCCTACTGAGCCCTTCGCTCATGTCTTTCTTGTTTTAAAAAAACTTTCCCCCCCTTCTAGGTGGAACTCATCATAGGGAGGATTGAAGAACCGGGAAGAAACAACAGGGTTAGTTACTATTTCCTAGGATATCTGTAAACAAGGCATGTAATGTTTTAACCTACTTAACTTTCTTTGGACTATGGTAATGTATTTAATATTGCTAGTACTATGTGTGTACTCTTAAGTGGGTCCGGTAGGGCCCAATGGTGTTTGTTTATTTAATATTTTCTCATTCACACGCTCGCTTCTATGCATCTTATAAGCAATCGTTACGAATTTTTAACAACTTCATATTATTATAATTGATGGTTAATATCTTTTAAAATGATAGTTTCTACATAATTTATTTTATTTAATCTAATTAATTGGCCACGTCACTCTCCTAATTTTGGGGCATGGCATCAAGGTCTTCTTCCACAATAGTATCATTGTGATTTTGTAGTGATGTAATCTTTAGGATTGACATATCGAGTTTCATATTTTCTTCATAATGATGTGAACGTTGAGTTGTAGAAGAAAAACTGAATGGGTTGGACTTGTTGCTAGACAAGGGTAAAAGCTTCTAGATAGAAGGAGGCAGGTATAGTGGCAAGAGCGGTGGAACGATGGTGGATGACATAATTAAATTGCAATAGGAATGGTTCAGCCCTAAAGCCAACAAATATAGTAGAAGTGTACAAAAAAATTAAAAAAATAGAGATAATTTCCTAGATTTCGTCGATTTAATTAAACTATCGAAAAGTCTATTAATTTACTCAGAATACTAAAAAATGTGACTTCTAAGAATACTAAAAAATACGACTTCTATTAACATGTTGATTTACTCAAAATGTTAGGAGAATATGCATTAATCGCTGGTTGATTCTAAAAAATACTAAGAAAATTTAAAGATTAGAAGAGTAAACACTCTAATTTTATTAATAAAAATTCTACCTTATTACATATGATGAGACTAACATATTTATAGACTTAATTGTCTTGAATATTAAAGGGTAACTAAAGTTAAAATTAGGGAAATAAATTATTTCAAAAATTAAAAATAAAAAGAACCTATTTAGAATTTGAAAATATTCTTATCTTTAAATAAATAAAAATAACTTAAATTTTGAAATTTATATGACAATCCTTGCTGCATCAGATATGCTGTCACAAATTGCTGGACTATGATGATCTCATCATGGAAAAGAGGGAAAGCGTCTAATTTGTTGTGACAAAAAATTTTATTTTCTGTCATAACTGCATGTTTGTAAAGAGATTTCTCCCCATCATGGCTGCAGGGAGGAGATTTGTTTGCTTTACACTACCAAAGTTCTTTCTTGTTGCACTGCCGCATAGAGGAGAGCAACAGATTTTTGAGATTTTTGCTTTTTTTGTTTATTATTTTTCATTTTTTTGAGAATGGTGTTGCTAGTCTTGACGGTTACTAACCAGTATGGCAGATACTAGATATCGGTTGGTGACCGTTGCAAATATTGAATATCGATTGGAAACCATGATGGATGTCGATAGTGGCTGGTTGTTGCAATGGATATCGTGTACAGTCTAGATATATTTAGAATACCAAATATAGTAATAATGTGGCTGTGACATTAAATCAATCCAAGCATTAATTTATGGCATACATGTTAAGAGCCTATTTAACAATCTAGAATTGGAGGAGATGAGAGAATCATAGGGAAGTTTAGACAATAATTTTTTTAATCTGAAATTAATAAAGGGCTCATCTATAAATAAAGGGGGCATGAATTGCATTTAGCATTTTTAACAACTACCCATGCAAATGCACTGATCTTAATGATGTTTTGATAGAAAATAAAGAGAGAGGGTAAAGTGGAAGAAACTCAAAATTTAGAATAACAATGAGAATTTTTAAAGTTAATGAGGTAAAGTGGTACCAATCTTAAAGTTTGGGGGGATTGGTGTAGATAACTTTTTTTTTTTTTTTAACGTAAGCAATGACCTTTTTTTACCAAAATAGCAGTGACTATAATAAAAGGGTCTCATCTATGAGAACCATTTTTTGTAACTATTGGATTTAATATAATAGTTTAAAAATTTCAACTACTTTAATAACAATGGGCTCTCCCTTACACATTCAAAATTAAAATTAAAATTGAAAAACTTAATGATTAAAAAAGAAAACAAATCAAAATAAAGGGAAAACAAGCACGACCAGTAGGCAACTGCAGTCTCGATCGACAACTAGGGGGTGTTTCTAACCCATGAAGGATGAAGACCCTCTTGTGATGGTTGCTTCCTCATGACAGTGAGACCCAAGTTACAGGGCGACAACATTCGCGACCCAAGCAATATAACGATGAACTTTTATCCCTTACGAGCATGACAAATCGCGACCCTGTCACGAATCCAAACCCTAGTGGTGATGTTGTAGTTTAATTAAATTAATTATACAAATTATAACTAAACTTGCCAACTAATTATTTGGGTTATTTATAAAAATGTGGTAAATTTAAACCTTTAGATAATTATCAATTAATAAACCCTAATAAATAATTTTATGAAATACCACTAAATTAAATTAAATTAAATTAACATATAGTTTAATGAGAGCAGGTCAGGCTGCAACGACCCATATTGTGTATACACATAGTATCGACATAAATAAGATACAACCACAGTCCAACCAAAGTAAATAATATATGAACATTACATGCCTTAATTAAATAATAGATAAATAAATCAAACTCCTATGGTCACGAGTGCAATCAACAGCGTCCTAGCCGGTGGTATGTTACGAATCACTTGGAGGGGAAATTTTAAAAATAATAAAACCATAACTGAAAGGCTCAGTAGGACTTAGATTTTGAGAAAAACAACTTAAATAAGTAAGTTCTTCATTAATACAAAAACTATAAAAATAGAGTAAATGAATTCTGTTAATTTCATACCTACCATTTCGGTCTAATGACCATCTGATATAATATTTACCATTTTACCTTATGCAAAGCCATCAAAATCACCATCGTAGTGGCCTAGTTTGGTTTCAAGACCTGCCCCTAAGGTCGTTCTCTACACGACCTGATCTTTATACGTGGCATTATGTACTGATTTCTCATTCCAAATGGAGTTCTTAACTCGTTCGATACTATTTATTGTAGTGCTTATAGCATTACTAGAGTCTCATGTTACCAAGTTTTCTTATTTACATTTATTATTCTGTTCACTATGATCATTTCATAACTCAACAGTTACTGAAATATATTGAGTAAATACATCACAATCAATCCTTAAAAAAAACATTTTGGGAAAGTATTTTGTGGCCAAAATCCTTTTGAAATCATGGCTAACAAAGGAGAGAGTCTAGAGTCCTACCTCGTTGTTTAGCATGATATCACATGCACCACAGTCCCAGCTTGCTACACGTCAGCTTCTTAGAATTGCGAATAATCTTAGACGTGGACTAAATTTCATAATATCTAATTCAAAATGTTCTACATTAGTATGTTATTTCATGGTATCTTAGTGTGCTTTTAGAGTCCAATAATCATGTCTTAAAAATCAAAAATCATTTTTATCATTAAATGAGGAAAATTGGTGAAAAACTATTACTTTTATGCAGCTCGGTTGGCTTGCCGACCTCTCAGGTCTGCCCTACCGAACTACTGTGTTTGGCCTACTAACTAGCTAAGTCCGGCCTGCCAAATTGTTTTAATCTGGTCTATCAACTAGCTAAGTCCAAAGCATGAGTTCGATCTACCGATCTATCAAAATATGGAAAAATCCAGACCTTAAATCTCAACCAACCTGAGCTCAGGAGCTCTTTTAACCTATTCTTTTACAATCCCAGAGCAAGGATAATACTTAGAAAGGGTAGAATAGCATACTAAAACACATTTAAACACTTTTCTATAGATTTTCATGCAAATCTACAATTTGTTCTGAAAATGGAAAGAAAATATAAAAACTTGTTTAATTTGGTTCTTGGTCAAATAAAGCTCAAATTTGTGTTGTATGAACTCAAATTGCAAGTGCTTTAAGAACCATTAACATGCAAGCATGTCTCAATAATTTCACAAAAAGTTCAAGTTCAATTTCAAAGAAACATAACAAGAAATTCAAGTGGAAATTCAGATAAGGAGAGAGCAAGTAAAAATCAAGTTTTTGGTTAAAGACCCTACCTCAAATTAGTGAGGAAACTGATGCTAAAGCTTGACCTGAATTGGTGCTGAATCTTTGACAATCTTGAGCTTGAGTGAGTTTCTTGTTTGTGGAAGAAAATGGAGAATAAGAGGAAAAAGAAGGAGGTGTGGGAGAGGAGGAAAGAAGAGAGAGATAGAGAGAGATGAGATAAGAAGGGAAAGAAAGAGAATGAGCTGGTGTAGAACCCCTGCACTTCTTTATTCAGAGGCCCAATGCTGGTTTCACGAGGAAAACTATGTTCAACACATAGTTTTTGGTGAGGCTGGTTCCAATGGGACTCTAAAGTTCAAGATGGTTCCCAGGTGGGAAAATTTCAAAGGCTAAGATCTAAATTCCAATGACTACTCATATGATATTGTCTGAAAAAAAGGATTTGGGACCTGCTTGGTATTTAGATTTTGTTTTGTTCCAAAAACTTATATTAAATTTGATTTTGGAAAATGAATTTAAATTAAATATATATCATCAAAATTTATTTAAAAAGAATTAACAAAATGCTAAAATTTGTTTATAGTAATTTTAACAAGTTTTTAAAATTAAGATAACTAAAAAATAATTAAAAGTAAAATTAATTAGAAAAATAGCACAAAATAATTAAATTACCGTTAATTTGAAATTAGGCACACTAATCCACCAAATCACATACTAATCACACCTAATTAACTTTTTGGACATTATAGACCCACGGTGCTTTCTTTCAATTCCGACGACCCATTTTCTTTGGCAAATGGAAGGAATTATGCTTGCGACCATGGGTCACAAAGGAGATCATCCTAAGGTCATCTTGAAATCGTGCCCCTCGTAAGCCATAGTGGTCAAGCCTTTCTTGATGGTGGTGATGGTGGAAGAAGGGCATATCGACCTACCCTTTTTTTTTTAGAATTTTCAATTTTTTTTGATAAATCTAGTATGTATTAGCTCATTAAACCTAAGATATGCTTATTTATTTTTCATTGTTAGATCAGTTCGAATGAACAAAAAATTTTGCATTGATGAGAACTTTTAGTGGGTCTCATCATAGCATTTGTTTCTTTATTTTTATTTTTGTTTTATGGAAGACTAAAGGTCTTATCTATAAGAACCATTTTTTATAGCTATTAAATTTAATCCAATGGTTTAAAAGACTCAATTCCACTAAATAACAATAGGGTTGTCCATATATACTCAAAACTAAAATTAAAATTAAAAAAACCTAATTATTAACCAAAAAAAAAAAAAACACTAAATGAAACCCCCACTCCCTCCCGCTGGCTGCCCTTGCTTTAAAAATCATTCGCTACTAGTGTGGCTGATGGTAATCGTGACTTTGATAATAGACCTTCGTGACCCTTATGAGTAGGTTCATGAGAAAATCATGACCATTGCCACGACGAGCAACTATTGGATACCACGATGGTTGATGGTTCGATCACGATCTAGTCTACGTTCATTGCAAGCATGGCTGCGTTGATGGGTCAATCACGAGCAAGGCTGCCATTACAACACAATCTGTCAAAAGCAACGTTGCCATCGAAGGAGATGCGCCGCCAAGGGATGGGTGGGGTTCGTGTTGTCATCGAAGGAGGAGAATGACGAGGCACTGGAGGTAAGGGAGGACTAGAAGAGGTTAGCAGCTTTTGGAAAAAGCGACAGAGATAGGATTAGGCTTCATGCTCTTGTTGGAGAAGGAGAAAGGAGAACAAGGATGGAGGGACAACGAAGGCCATCATTGTAGGTCGAGAATAGGCCTGTCCTCACCACCTTTAGGCGGGTCGTCATTGACAAGGATCATGATGTTGGAATAAATCCAATATATATGGGCTAATATATTAAATAAATATGTATTAAAGGCTATCAGATAAGGTTGCCTAATTAAAAGTGATCAATTTGGATTTTAGGCTTTTAATGCATAATTAAGTGTGGGCCTCTTATGTGTAGAGACCAAAATATAATTACTAATTTTATGATGGGCTAAATTGGTAATTAAGGATAATTGCTAATTGTTAATTTAGCAGTTATATAAAGGGGTTGTGGTCCCCATTAGTACGTACATTATTTTTCTGTCACCATCCACAGAAAGATTATAGAGGCATTCTTTGAAAGAGGGCTTACATACCAGACTTGAAAAATCCTCAATCTATAGAGTTGGGAATCACAATTCTATTTGCAGATTCAGATAATCTTCTATATCTCATTTATTCTCTTGGTGATTTAACATGAATGATCTAGGGTAATGATGGTTTTCATCACAACATTATGTTCTTACAAGTGGCATCAATAGCCTCTTCATGTTAAATTATTGGGAATCAATAATTTTCTAGATGTGATTCTTATAGGGAAATTCTCAAATTTAACAATTTGTGGCCCTTTAAATTTGTTGAATTTGAGAACAATTATTTGGGAAAATTTGAGGAATTAATTTTTCAGTTGAATTGTTATATGTATATGTATATGCATATATGTATGTAGTTGCGGTTGAATCTTATATACATATTATATATATAATTGATTGTTTATGGATTCAGTCTGGAATCGTATAATGTTCATTAATTGGTTGACTAATTGTGGGGCATATTATTACATAGTATGACAGTCTTGCTGCTAGGGAAAATAAAAAAGGTGGCCAACGGCATCCTTAAAGCCACCGGTAAAGGACTCCGGCCATGCTGAAAAGATGGAGCCGAGGCCTCTGGCTTGGTGGTACAGGGAGAGAGGTGGCCAAAAGCCACCGCGTCAAGGAAAAAAAAAAAGAAGAAGGGCTTTCATGGCTTTCATTGGCGGATGGCTTCTCCACTGCCAACGTCGACCTTGTCTGGGCATAGCCTAACCATACCGGCGAGCAAAGCCGTGACTAGTGGCCACGGCAAAGATGGAAGAGCGATGGCCAAAAAAAATATGGGGGCCATTCAGTCGGCAGCTGGCTCTGCCACCATTGGCATTGGCCCCTTCGATTGTAGCCCTTGGGCTCTAACAGAAAAGGAACCGCGGCTACTTGGTCGTGGTAGGCGCCTGCATAGGTTTCTTCCCAAGGGGTCGATAAACCCCTAGGGTTGCTTTTTACACATATGGGCCCAAGCCCAAGAATGAGGGGAAAAATACACGGGCCCAACTGTGCTTGTGACTAGAGAGAAACCCAAGGGTTTAACCCTTGGGTGACCAATATATAAAAAATAAAATAAAAAAATAAAATAAATATATGGGCCCAGTTGGGCCCATGACTAGATAATAAAGGAAATACACGGGTTGAGCCTATGACCAGTAATGTCACTAAAGGTTAATCCCTTAGGTGACCTAAAGAAGGAAAAAAAAAAGAAAAGAAAGTGGGGTTGGGGTTAGGATCCGGGTTGGGTCCAACCGACCCAGTCCAACTCCAACCTAGTCAAGGTTGACCAGTCAAGTTGACTGTTGACTTTGACTGGTTTACTTTGATTAGTTGACTTTGACCAGGATTACTTTTGACCAAAAATTTTTTTATTTTTTATTTTATTTTTGGTCTTTTTGATGCAATTTTAAATTCAAATATTGGTATTATATATATATATATATATATATTTAGATTAATTAATTGAAGCTACATGTCACTAAAGTAGCTTCTCTTGTGGAAATTAATTTATTTTGAAATATAAAGGTTGTGTTGATGCAACTGATGTGAGTATTGACTGGCCCAAAGGAAGACCAATATTCGACAGAATTGCATGTACACCTATGGTAATAAGCACATGATGATTATCCAGTTTTAGAAGTGAACAATTAATCGGCCCAAAGGAAGATTTATTGTTTAACATGTTCTTATTGGCAATGTTTGATTATTACACTAAGATATCACTTATAAGTTAATATTTTTGTCTAAAGACTGAATATTAATGGAGTACCTAGTATTTTGAGATCAGATTACTTTTATTTGGATTTATTATTGTTATTTTGGATTCTTATGTGAGTTTTCTTTTGGGTTTGTTTGTTTTGTTCTCTATTTCAGCTACAAGTTTTGCCTTAAATACTACTGCCAATATCAATTCTATTCCTATACTAAATGGTTGCAACTTCAAATCATGGTAAGAGAGCCTCCTTATAGTTCTTGGAGTCATGGATCTCGACCTTGCATTAAGGGTTCCTTCTCCTACACCTCTTACAAATAAAAGTTCCTCTAATGAAAAGAGGGACATGGAAAGGTGGGAAAAGTCAAATCGCATGTATAAAATAATCATGAAGAAGGCCATTCCAGAAGCATTTAGGGGCACTATATCAGAAACGATAAAGATAGTCAAAGAGTTCCTCGAGGACATTGAGAAGAGATTTGCCAAAAATGAAAAGAAAAAAACAAGTACACTTTTGACGGGCCTGATCTCAATAAAGATACAAAGGTAAGTAGAACATCAGGGAGTACATCGTAGAAATGTCTTATCTTGCTTCAAAATTGAGAGCACTTAAACTTGACCTTTCTGAGGACTTGCTAGTGCATTTTGTCCTTATATCTCTTCTTGCACAATTTAGTCAGTTCAAGTTGAGCTATAATTGTCAAAAGGAGACTTGGTCATACTGTGTGCAAGAAGAGGAAAGGTTGAAACAAGAAAAGACAGAAAGTACTCACTTGGCTAACACTTCTAAGGAAAAAGGGAAGAAAGGAAAGAAGGATAAGGAAGTTGCAGTTATGGCACCTCAAAAGAAACAACAAAAGAGATAGGTTGATTCGGAAGGCACAAGTTGTTTCTTCTATGGAGCTGTAGGACATAAGAAGAAGCATTGCATCAACTACCATGCTTGGTGTGCTAGAAAGTTATGCTTCTTAATTTAGTTTATTCAGAGGTTAATTTAACTTCGATATCTAAACACACTTGGTAGATAGATTCTAGTGCAACCACTAACATCAGTGTGTCGATCCAAGGTTGCCTAAGATACCGAAAGCCAAATGATGTTGAAAGATATATTTATGTGGGCGATGGCAAGAAGGTTGAAGTTGAAGCAATAGGGAAATTTAAATTATTGTTAAAGACTGGATTTTATTTAGATCTTAATGAAACATTTATCATACTGTCACGGAATTTGATTTCTATTTCTGCTTTGGACAAATCTAGTTATTCTTGTTCATTTGGAATTGAAAAATTCAGTTTGTTTCATAATTCAAAAATTATTGGTTTCGGTTCTTTATCAGGTTACGATAATCTTTATTTAATTGATGCAATTGCTTCATTTTATAAATCCCCGCAATTAAGTACTTGAGGTATAAAGAGAAAATTAACCAATGAGAATTCAACTAAGTTATGACACAAAAGATTAGGTCATATCTCCAAAAGGAAAATAGAGAGACTTGTGTGAAACAAAATTATAGACCCCTTAGATTTTACAGATTTTGATGTTTGTGTTGACTGTATAAAGAAGAAATAAACCAATAAAAGGAGATTTGAAGCCAACAAGACTTTAGACGTCTTAGAACCTACACATATAGATATTTGTGGACCATTCCCTATAGTTTCTTGGAAAGGTCAACAATATTTTAGAACATTTATAGATAATTTTTCAAGATATGGCTACATATATCTCATTCATGAGAAGCCACAATCGCTGGATGTGTTCAAAAATTATAAAGTTGAAGTTGAGAACCAACTCGACAAAAAGGATTAAAAGCGTCAGATCTGACCATGGCAGTGACTACTATGGTAGATATGACAGTTCAGGTCAATAACGTCTAGGACAGTTTGCTAAATTCCTAGAAAAATACGGTATCGTCCCACAGTACACCATGCCAAGTTCGCCTACTATGAATGGTGTTGCTGAAAGATGAAATAGGATGCTTAAGGACATGGTGAGGAGTATGATATCTCATTCCACCTTACCACAATCACTCTAGGGAAAAGCACTTAAGAGTGCATCATATATCCTTAACAGGGTTCTAACTAAAGCAACTTCCGAAACCCCTTATGAATTTTGGACAAGCAAGAAGCCTAGTTTATAGCATCTACATGTTTGGGGATGTCCAGTTGAGGCAAGGCCTTATAGGCATAATGAAAAGAAACTAAGCTCAAGGATGGTGAGTTGTTATTTTATTGGATACTCTGAAAGGTTAAGGGGGTAAAGTTTTATGATCCCACGACTAAGTCGATTTTTGAGATAGGAAACGTCTGGTTCTTTGAGGATGTTGAGTTTGTGGGGGGAGATAAGGCTAGGGACTTAGTCTTTTAAGAGGAACATGTTGATATTCCCACAACTGTTATTGACATTGTTCAAGCGCCTATTCTTGACATTGTTCAAGAAGCATACCCAAATAAAGACAATGTCGGAGAATCTCCCATTCCAAAAATTGTTCCAGAAGAACAAACTCTACCACCTTAAGAACCTATGCCATTAAGGAGATCCACTAGAGAAAAGAGAACTGCGGTGCTAGATGATTACATTATATTTCTTCAAGAACATGAATTTAACATTGGTGTGAGGGAAGATGATCCAATCAATTTTGGACAAGCCATGGAAAGTTCTAGATCTTAAGAGTAGATTGATGCCATAAATGAGCAGATAAATTCCATGAAGGACAATGATGTTTAACATCTTATCCCATTGCCTAAAGGAGCGAAACCATTGGTTGTAAATGGATATTTAAGACCAAGAGGGATTCAAAAGGCGATACGGAGAGGTACAAGGTGTAATGACCAAAGAAAATTTATTAATAAAATTCAATATTTAATTGGATTTAATTAATGAATTTACTTTTATAAATCGTATTTTTCTAAAAATTACAATAATGCATAAATGAACAATGTTAATAAGAAATTTCACTATAAACTTGAGGTGATGCTGGATATTGCTATATGCAAATTTTGTGAGCTTAAATGATTGAAAATTTGTGAATGATATCCATAAAATGATTTTATATCACAATTAATTATAGCATTGTGATATAAAATAATGAATGATTAAGGTATGAATAAAGTAAAAAAGCATGTTAAAGCCCTAAAATAGTGTAAAAGTGGTACGACATAGTATAAGTACACTGCTAAAGTAAAAACACAAATATGAGAAATGTTGTGTTTAGGTTCCAAAAGTGAACCAAAGAATAAGTAGGATATTTTATATTGTTCAAGTATATGTTTTCACTGGTTCTACCTCAACAACATAAGAAAAATACTATGTAGTGAAAAATTACACTGTGTAAAGTTTTAAGGGCCCACCAAGTACACGCCAAATGGGTTGGGATTGGGCCACCATATCACAAAATGTGCCCAATCACATTAAGCCAACCATTACCCTTAATCATGATCATGGTGGTGAGTCACCATTTAAAAAAAAAATCTTAAGGAGATTAGCCTTATAATTAAGACTTAAGCATCAAATGTTTTCACTCTCTCCCCTATAAACCACGACAGCCATAGCCACCCTTCTCCAAAAAAAATTTTCAAGTTCAACTAAAATTGCCCAATCAAGTTTCAAGAGTTATAGTCCAACAGATTTCATCAACTTTTAAGGTAAAAAAATCTAAACTTATCTAAGATGTTTCTAGGGTTTTTTTCTTAGTTTGAGGAGGAATAGTGACAAGAGATTCTTTCCCTTGAATCTTGTCTAGGGAAGTTGCAAAAAGGCCCTTGGAAGCCCCAGGATTACCAACTTTTTTTAGTAGGGCTCAATTTTCCCTATTTAAAGTTTAATTGGTTTTGGTTGTTTAAAAAGGCATGTGATCATTTAAGCAAGTTTGTGGTTTGATTTCTTAATTATATAGTTTATGATGTGGTTTTCTTGTTGAAATTAGGGTTTAAATGTGAAAACTTTCATTTGGTGTCAAAAATAGGAAAATTTTGTTAACTTTGAGGAATTTTTTTAGAGAGCTATGATTTGGCATGAAAAATTGTTAAAGAAGGTCTTGAATCTGTTTAAATAGTGGTTGGAATTCTACGTTAAAACAGATTTTTACAAAAATTACCCTAGGGACTAAATTGTAAAAAAACTTCCTAGTCTTGGTAGATTTGAAAATTTGCTAAAAACTCCCTTGTACAGTGGGAATTTCAAAAAATTTAAAATACAAAAGTTGTAAATCTCGACGAAACTTTTAACAATCATGAACAATTCATCAAAATTCGCCTCCGTTTGTGAGATATGAATTTTACAATTTTTATCAAAGTTGAAAAAGAATTTTTCAAGGGGCAAAAACGTCATTTTACAAAAGGAATTTGAACAAGGTGTTAGACGTGTATGCCCTAAGGAGTGAAAATGTAATATATTTTTGGAGACATTTTTATCAATAAAGAATTTATTTTTTATTTACATACCAAATTTTGTCCTTTTTACATTCATATTTGTTGAATGTATGTTAAGCAAACAAAAGTCTGAGACTATCGTTCTAAACCTTTAAGAATTGAGCATATAATGGACAGATTATGCAGAAGACACGACTTTTAAGGTGATAGTCTAAATCATAAGATCTGTAATCAAGAGAATAAAGTTGGGCGCTTTATTCATGAAAAGATTGTTATGTTGTCTATATCTCTAACAGGAGATGGTTTGTCTTGACCGTCGGAGGTGGACTCCGTGAATAGAAACATTGACACATTATCATAGATGACGATGTATTGGATCAGGACATAAAGTGAATTGATTTGGATTAATAATTTTGTCTTGGTAAATTGATTCACTTTAGATAATTATTTGTATTGTATCTTAATCTTGAGATGAATAGTGAGCCCGTTGTCTTGACTTATGTCTTTTGATGTACCAAATGGTGACATCCACATTTTAATAGTGGTATGTATGCTGGTACGTTGGAGGCATAACTCTTGATAGCGTAGACCTGTTACTCATAGATATGGAATCCATATCTCCTTTTTAGGAGTAGTGATATCCTCTTATATGCGTTATCCTATAATTGAAAAATTGAAGCGCTCAACCATTTGGATACATAGGTGTAACCTAATGATATACTATCTTTGGATGGTAAGTATGGAACATAAGACAAAAATAATCGGAAAGATAAGATAAAATTTGTCCTTAAGCCGATTATGGATAATCCTATGAGGATACAATATATTATGATATGTCATGGAGACTTAACTATACAAGTTTCGTAATTCTATATAGTTCGAGAGTGTAGCTCTTAGCTTTTAGTGGAGTAGCATTGGAGTTGATAATTATGAAATGTACATTTGGGATATTGGGTTTCTTAATTATCGGGAGCTTGAACTATATAGGTCCATTTGGTCCCCTTTGCTAGCTCACAAAAATCTTGTAATGATACGATGCCTTTTTCCAATAATTGGTAACTTATGTCAAATTTATCAAATTGGTTGAAATTTGGTAAAATTAGATAATTTATGTTTGCTTATCGACTGAAATAATTTTGAGATAAAATTAATTCAAGAAAAACTTGTTGAATTATCGGGATCAAATAATTCATGTCTGTGTATCAATTGGATTAATTTTGAATTAATTCAAGATGAACTTGGTGAATTATCAAAAATATTTATTTTCTTAGAGAATATCTAGATATGACTGTTTTAATCAGATAACTTCTCCTTTGGGTTATTTAAATTAAAATTAAGGCTCTATCCTAAGAATCTCGGGTGAGAAATGAAGATTTACAGGGATCTTTTATCGGAGGCTCGATAGGCAAATCTTTTTGAGGAGGTTCGACTGGCCGATCTACCAATTTGGCCTACCGATCGGCAATAAAAGGATCACGCGTTTCAAGTGGATTGATCAGAATTTGATCCTGGTTTGAATTTTTGAGGCCTTATCTGATAAGGACTGACTCCTAGGCCTAACCTTTATATAAAGGGGAGTAAGTCTCATTATTATTCAGATTAGTTGAAAAATTTAGAGTGAGACTTTGTCAGTGAGTCTGAAACTCCCTGGACAGCTATCATTTACAAATCACGAATTATAGCTTTAGGTATTTCTCAATTGGTTGGAAGGAGAGTCACCTAGGGACAAGCTAAACGATGTGAGCCCACACTCACTCCAATCGTGGATAGAGAATGGCAAAAAAGGCCAGTTGGTTGAGGCTCTTTTGGAACGTTACTTCTCTTCACGAATTGCAAGAGTTCTTTGGAATTCAAAGGTTAGTAAGATCTGATTAATTTATGCATATAGTGTGTCAAACTTATGTTTTGGAAAATACTCTTATATAAAAAATTTTAAAATTCTGCTACGTACTATTTTTTCCAACACAAGGAACTTTGGAAAGATTTAATCCCTGTGAAAAATAGAGATTTATGGTTTAAAAAGATTATTTTTTGTTCAGGGGGCAAAATTGTCAAAATTTACAATTCTGAGATAAAATTGCAAAGTTTGGTTAAACTTGGTTTTTAGTGCAAAATAAGAAACCCGATACCCTATGTTATTGTTTTATAGCTAACGAGGAACAATTTTCGATAAAATAGCGAAATTGGGTTTGGGAAATTTTAAAAAGCCCACCTAGGGCAAAATCGTCATTTTTTGTAAAATGTCCCGAGCAGACCTGAAACATCCGAAATAGGAAAAAATGTTATTAGTAAGAAATTTCTCCTTTTGTTAGAAACAATAAGGTGAAGTGTGCCGATAGAGATTGAATCCTTAATTATAAGAGTTGTTAACTCTAGAGCAATCTGATCTATGAATCAATAAGTGCTTTGTGTTGACACATAGATAAATAGTGATAATTTGCTAATGATGATATAATTGGCCAAACAAGACACTAGACGACTAAAGGAGGAACTGAAGTCGGTCTATATAATAGCACATACAAGAAATTCAAATCCCACATACAGCATGGGATAGAGGGTTTTAGGATAACATATTTAGACAGATGTATTTATGCATTTAATACATTTAAAGAAATGTATATGGTATACACATATTTTAAGTAAATAGATTATCATGCATGGTATGACAACCTAAATTAATGGACTCGTAATTGACTCACCAAACAAAAAGGAAAGTGTCATACAAGCTCTTGACGCAAGGGGAGTTCTAAGTATGTTTTGGTCTTGTTGTTACAATGACCCATGTGCTCATATGGTATGAACACTTGGGTCCTAGTAAAGTTTGAAAGATGAAAAGAATAATAAATGTTCATAAGCGAGTATAAATAGACCATGCATACAAGTAGATATTGCATGTGGGCTATGTTTGGATTTATTGAGCATAAGCTCACCTAGCTATTCCATGTTGTAGGTAATTGGCTAAATAGTCATAATAGATTCAATGGTGAGCTAGTAGTAGAGCATGGGCAATGTGTAGACAAAAGGTGTGGAGACCGCCACTGAAATATTTCTGCTCTTTATGTATATCAATAAACTTGGAGCTTGTTGTAAAATAAGTATGGTATTGTTTAAGTACGACAAAACACTTTTGTGAAATAATATGTTAATCTTATATGTACATATAAGTTATGAAAAAAACGTTTGAATATGCATGTGTGTATAATTACTAAAAAAAATTCCTGAGGCTTTTCATAATATTACATAAGGAAAATGTTAAAGCATGGCTTGAAAAATGGTGGGTTGTGATAGTTGATATCCGAGCGGGTATCCTACAATCCTACTGCACATTGCTACATGTTCCTCTGCCATAGCTCAAGTAAGATAGTTTAATTTTTAGTATAAGAATATTAAGATATTATTTTGTATGGAAATATAATACCAATTAAGATAAATGTAGTAAATGGCTTTAGTACCTAATGAACGCAATGTGGATGTAGATCGAAGGGCTAATGTAGCTTTTTAAGATATGATACCACCCCATTATTATGGTAGCCGACAACCTATGATCTTGATTGAGTGGCTTCATGCTATGGAAGTAATCTTCGCAACATGCCATACCCTACCTTACCTTTAGGTCCTACTAGCCTCGGGATAATTACAAGGAGAGGACACGACGCTATATGGGTAATTGTAGATAGATTGACCAAATATGCACACTTTTTGCCCATTAAACTTAGCAGTTTCATAGAAAGGGTGGCTGAATTGTATGTTGCTCAAATAGTTAGATATCATGGGGTCCTAAAATCTATCATTTATGATCATGATGGCCGATTCACCTCCAAGTTCTGGAAGAGCGTTCATCAAGCAATGGGAACAAAGCTAACATTTAGTATAGCCTTCCACCCTTAAACAGACGGCTAGTCTGAAAGGACAATACAGACTATGGAAGATATGCTGACAACCTATGTACTAGACTTTAAAGGAGGATGTGATAAAAAGCTTCGACTAATTGAATTTGTGTACAATAATAGCTATCAATCCTTCATAGGCATGGCTCCATATGAAGCTCTTTACAGAAGGAGATATAGATCACCTTTGCATTGGCATCAAACCAATAAAAAGGCGTTATCAACTATGGATTTTGTTCATATAACAATGGAAGATGTAAAATTAATCCGTCAACAAATAGAGACTGCTTATAATCGTCAAAAGAGTTACATCGATCGGCGATGAAGACCTTTAGAATTTCAAATAGGAAATTTGGTCTTCTTAAAGATGACGCCAATGAAAAGGGTAGTAAGGTTCGGGAAGAAGGGAAAACCTGGTCCAAGGTATATTGGACCGTTTGAAATCCTGGAAAGGGTAGGCAAGGTTGCCTACAAATTAGCCTTACCTTTTGAAATGGCACCGGTACATAATGTGTTTCATGTATCCACACTAAAGAGGCATGTACCTGATCCATCAAATGTACTCTAGCATGAGTCAATTGAAGTATAGGAGAATTTTCCCTATGAGGAGAAATCGATTCAAATCCTGGCACGGGAACAGAAGGAATTAAGTCGTCAAAGTTTTATGGCACAACCAACAGGTAGAAGAAGCGACATGAGAACGAGAGGATGAGATAAGGAAAAATCTACCCTAAATTGTTCTAATTTTCGGGGACAAAAATTTTTAAAGATGGTAGGTTGTGATGATCAAGGGAAATTTATTAATAAAATTCAATATTTAATTGGATTTGATTAATAAATTTATCCTTATAAATCATATTTTTGTAAAAATTACAATAATGCATAAATGAATAATGTTAATAGGAAATTTCACTGTAAACTTGATGCGATGTTGGATATTGCTAATGCAAATTTTGTGAGCTTAACTACTCAAAAATTTACGAATGATATCCATAAAATGAATTTTATATCACAATTAATTATAGTATTGTAATATAAATTAATGAATGATTAAGGTATGAATAAAGTAGAAAAGCATGTTAAAACCCTAAAATAGTGTAAAAAGGGTACGGCGTAGTGTAAGTATGTTGCTAAGGTAAAAACACAGATATGAGAAATGTTGTGTTTGGGTTCCAAAAGTGAATCAAAGAATATGTAGGATATTTTATATTGTTCAAGCATACGTTTTCACCGATTCTACCTGAGCAGTATAAACAAAATATTGTGTGGTGAAAAATTACACCATGTAAAGTTTTAGTGGCCTACCAAGTGAACACCCAATGGGTTGGGATTAGGCCACCACATCACAAAATGTGGCCCAACTACATTAAGCCAACCATTACCCTTAATCATAATCAAGGGTGGTGACTCACCATTTAAAAAGAATCTTAAGGAGATAAGTTTTAAAATTAAGATTTAAGCATCAAATGTGTTCACTCTCTCCCCCAGAACCCACGGCAGCCATAGCCTCCCTTCTCCAAAAAAATTTTTCAAGTTTAATGATTTACAAAATTGCCCAATCAAGTTTCAAGAGTTATAGTTCAAGAGATTTCATCAACTTTTAAGGTAAAAAATCTAAACTTATTAGGGTTTTTTTCTGGGCTTGAGGAGGGATAGTGACGAGATTTTTTCCCTAGACTCTTATTTAGGGAAGTTGTGAAAAGGCCCTTGGAAGCCCTAGGATTACTAACTTTTTTTTTGGTAAGGCTCAATTTTCCCTATTTAAAGTTTATTTGGTTTTGTTTTGGTTTTGGTTGTTTCATAAGGCATGTGATCATTTAAGCAAGTTTGTGGTTTAATTTCTTAATTATATGGTTTATGATGTGGTTTTGTTGTTGAAATTAGGGTTTAAATGTGAAAACTTTCATTTGGTGTTAAAAATAGGAAAATTTTGTAAACTTTGAGGAATTTTTTTAGAGAGTTGTGATTTGGCATGAAAATTTGTTAAAGAGAGTCTTGAATCTATTTAAGCAATGGTTGGAATGCTACTTTAAAGTAGATTTTTACAAAATTACTCTAGGGACTAAATTGTAAAAAAAATTTCTAGTCTTAGCAGATTTGAAAATTTGCTAAAAACTCTCATGTATAGTGGGAATTTCAGAAAACTTAAAGCACAAAAGTTGTAGATTTCGATGAAACTGTTAAAATTAGTAGTCGGTTCTTTAAAATTTGCCTCCATTTGTGAGATATGAATTTTACAAATTTTATCAAAGTTGAAAAAAAAAATTCAAGGGGCAAAAAGCGTCATTTTACAAAAGGAATTTGAACAAGGAACTTTGGAAAGATTTAATCCTTGTGAAAAATGGAGATTTATAGTTTAAAAAGATTATTTCTGGTTCAGGGGATAAAATTTACAAATTTGGAATAAATTTGCAAAGTTTTGTTAAACTTGGTTTTTAGTGCAAAATAAGAAACTCGATACCCTAAGTTATTGTTTTATAGCTAATGAGCAACAATTTTCATTAAAATAGCGAAATTGGGTTTGGGGAATTTTAAAAAGCCCACCAAGGGTAAAATCATCATTTTTTGTAAAATGTCCTGAATGGACCTGAAACATCCAAAATAGGAAAAAATGTTATTAGTAAGAATTTTCTCATTTCGTTAGAGACGATAAGGTGGAGTGTAGTGAGAGATATTAAATCATTGATCATCGGAGTTGTTAACTATAGAGCAACCCAATCTATTAATCAATAAGTGCTTTGTACTGACATATAGATAATAGTGGTAATTTGGCTAATGACGATATAATTGGCCAAACAGGACCCTAGACAACTAAGGAGGAACTAAAGTCGGTCATATAATAGCACACACAAATAAGTTCAAACCCCACCTATAGTATGTGATAGAGGGTTTTTAGATAATATATTTAGACAAATGTATTTATGTAATTAATACATTTAAAGAAATATGTATGGTATGCACATATTTTAAGTAAATAAATTCTCATGCATGGTATGACAACCTAAATTAATGGACTGGTAATTGACTCACCAGACAAATAGGAAAGTGTCGTACCAACTCCTAATGGAAAGGGGTTCTAAGTAATGTTTTGGTCTCTCTATTACGATGACCCATATGCACATATGTTACAAATGCTTGGGCCCTAGTAAAGTTTGAAAGATGAAAAGAATAATGAATGTTCATAAGCGAGTATAAACGGATCATGCATACAAGTATATATTGCATGTGGGCTATGTTTGGACTTACTAAGTAAAAACTCACCTAGTTACTTCATGTTGTAGGTAATTCGGATAAATAGTTTGAATAAATTCAATGGTGAGCTGGCAGTAGAGCATGGGCAATGTGTAGACAAAAAGTATGGATATCACCACTGAAATATTTCCACTCTCTATGTATATTAATAAACTTGGAGTTTGTTGTAAAATAAGTATGGTATTGTTTAACTAAGACTAAACACTTTTGTGAAATGAAATGTTAATCTTATATGCACATATAAGTTATGAAGAAAAGGCTTGAATACGCATGTGTGTATAATTAGTAAAAAAAAAATTATGAGGCTTTTAATAATTACATAAGTAAGGAAAATATTAAAACAGGGCCCAAAAATGGCGGGTTGTGAACAAGGCCCATTTTATCGGTAAAGGCTTTACACAAAAAGAGGGCATCGATTATAAAAGGACTTTCTCTCTAATTTCTTTGAAAGACTCTTTTAGGATTATAATGGCATTGGTGGCATATTTTGATCTTAAGCTTCATCAGATAGATGTTAAGACTGCATTTCTCAATGGCGACATTGATGAAACAAACTATATAGTTCAACCGAAAAACTTTGTATCGGGAGATGCAAAAAAGATGGTTTGCAAGTTAAAGAAATCCATCTATAGGCTTAAGTAGGTGCCTCGTCAGTGTTATTACAAATTCTATCAAGTTATCTTCTCGTTCGGTTTTAAGATGAATGTGGTCGATGACAATACATATCACAAGTCCAGTCGGAGAAAGTATATTTTCCTGGTTTTACATGTCGATGACATTTTACTTGCCAACAACGATATAGGCTTATTGCACGAAACTAAAAGATTTCTATGAAAGAAATTTGAGATGAAGGTGTTGGCTCCAAGGTTTCACAAAGCTATTTTAATATTCTTTTGATGATAACAAACACAATTTTTATTATATGTGCAAAATACATTTTTAAACTAATAAATATCTTGAGTGTTACAAAGATTACATTTCAAGAAATCAAGTGAAGGAAGTTCAAGAAAGCTTGTGGAAGCAGAGTTTGTGAAAGGAACTCACATGGACTTGAAGATTACAAGTTTTTATTTAGATTATATAGTCCAAAAGTATAAGTGAGCAATTCTCAAATTGAATGATCAAAGAAAAGCTCAAGAGTACACACTCACATTGCATTCATCATGCATACTTGCATTTGATATTGTTTGAATTTGAATTGCAGGTGAAAATTTGACTTAAATTGTTTTAAAAGTGTTTAGATAGGAGGTTGTAAAATAAGTTTCAAAAACGGGTCTCACGAGCAATTTTGGCTTAAGACAGATAGGCCTGCAGACCAAGTTTGGTCAGCTGGCCAATCAAGGGGTTTTTAACCCCTCGTCTATAAAGGCTCTAGTGGCCTATTGAAGGTATCTTTGGCCTGCCAGAGTTTCAAAGTTTGAATTGCCAAACACCCTGCTTTGGCTGGCCGATCTAAGGGTTTTCAAAACCCTTCCTATAGAGGTTCAATTGGCCCATTGAGGGTTTGGTTTTAGCCTACTGATGGTTCAAAGTTTGGCCTGTCGAACCGTGAACCAGCCTACCAATCTGGTGGCTATTGAGAACTTGATTTTTAGCGCCTTAAACTTTGGCCCGCCGAACTGGTTTTTGGCCTACCAAACTGTCTATAACAGCTAGTTTTTTCACCGTTGGAGCTTTAATTGTAACGGCTAGTTTGACTAAAAATTGTTATTTTCAGATGTTTTTAAGCACTAGGGAGCTATAAATACCTATCCATTCAATGTGCAATAAATGATGAAGGAACACAAGTGAAATTTGATATTATTCTACATTGTTCTTCTCAAGCATTCATTAAACACACATTCTCTTGAGCTAAACTTGTTTCATATTCTCCTTGGGAATTACTCACACCTCTAAACACGTACCATAGTTGTATCTTCATCTCCTTTGTTTTGGAGTGAATATTTTGTGAGTGTACCAAAATTACAACCTCATTTTTACATAGTTGGGTTTCCAAAGCCTTGTAAATTTAGGGAAATATTGGTTAGACAATCTCCGGGAAAATTGTCACTTTGTAAGAGGGTGTGGTGAGCCTCGGGTTGAGCAAGTCACTGGTTGCATAAAGGAGTGATCATGCTAAAAAGGCAGTCTAATAGTGCAAGAGGTCAAGCAAAGGAGTTTAGTTTGGCAATAGTGGATGTAGGCATATTTGCCAAACCACTATAAGTAGCATTTGCATTTCTTTTCTTTACTCTTTACTTAATCATAGTTTAATTGTTGCTTCGTTGTGCTTATATTATCTCGTTCTCATATTTACTTCTTAAACATTTTACTTTAAAAAATTTCCAATAATTGTAAAAGTTTTTGAAAACCTAATTCACCCCCCCTCTTGGGTAGTTATTATTGGGCTAACAATTGGTAGCAGAGCTAGAAGCTTGTTTTAATTTTTCAAAAAAATTTTACAATCTTGAGCATGGCTACCCAAGGAGTAAAAGGTCAATCCACAAATAGACCTCCATTTTTCAATGGCACCGACTACAATTATTGGAAAACTAGAATGTCCATTTATTTACAATCGGTTGATTTTGATATTTGGGATGTTGTTGAAAATGGTTCTTTTCAACCTATGAAAGAGGTAGAAAAAGGTCTAGTCCCTAAAGAATGTAAAGAGTATATTGATGAGGATAAAAGGAGAATTTCTTTAAATGCTAAAGTAGTAAATACTTTATATTGTTCTCTTGATAGAATGAGTACAATAGAATCACATCTTACACCACGGCACAAGAAATTTGGCATACACTTGAAGTGGTTTATGAAGGAACGAACCAAGTCAAGGAGACTAAAATTAATTTTCTTCTTCATGATTATGAAATGTTTAAAATGATGGATCATGAATCTATTACCAATATGTACACTCGTTTTACCGATATCATTAACGGTTTGAAATCCCTTGGTAGGAACTTCACTACAAGCGAATTGGTAAGAAAACTAATACGATCACTACCACCTTCTTGGCATGTGAAGAGGACAACACTAGAAGAAGCCAAGGACCTATCAATGTTGCCAATTGAAGAATTAATAGGCTTACTTATGAGGCATGAGATCATAAGGAAAAAAAACCAACGAGAAGAAGAGGATGACAAAAGAAAAAAAAGGGATCGTACTAAAAGCCTCCTTCACCAATGATGATGATGAAACGGAAGAGGAAGATAGCCTAAATTCAAAGGACCTTGAAGAATTGGCAACAATTGCCAAAAGGTACAAAAAGTTCCATCGAAAGATCAATCGTGGAAAAGGTATGAAAAAGAAGAATGATCGAGGTGAGAAATCTAAAGATGATATTATTTGCTTTGATTGTAAGAAAACCTATCATATAAGACCGGATTGTCCTTTAAGAAAGAAAGTAGGTAAGAAGGAGTCCAAAAAGGCACTATAAGTTAAATGGGATGAACTAGAATCTGACTACTCTGATGATGATAGACTAAGAGAAGTTGCCAACATGTGTTTCATGGTGGTAGATGACGATAATGAGGTAAGTAGTTCTTACTCATCCAATAGCGAGAATGAAGTAGATATTGAAGAATTGAAAAAATGCTTTCAATGATTTGTATGAAGGTTATGAAAAGTTAGTTCCTAAAAACTCCTCCCTCAAAAAGAAAATTTCTATGCTTTTAGAAGAGATAGAAAGTTTGAAAGTTGAGAAAAACATGCATGATTCCTTGATCATTGAAAATGCATCCTTAAAAGAAAAGGATGATGATTTGACAAAGACAGTTTTGAATTTTACAAATGGAAAGAAAAATTTTGAACTAATGCTTGGAGATCAAATATGCGTTTTTAAGAAAGGTGGATTAGGATATAAACCACATATTGATCAAAAGTATTTTAAAAATTACTTTGTCAAAACATCAACAAGTTCAAAATATGTGTGTACATATTGCAACAAAGATGGACACACATCCTTTTCATGTCCAATAAAGAAAAATGCTTATTTTGGAACCAAATACAAGTGGGTTCCAAAAGGCAAAAGAACTAACAATGATTGACCCAAGGTCATGTGGGTACCGAAAATCAAAACTTGAATCTTTATTGTAGCTATCAAAGAAGGAGAAAGCAAGATGGTTCCTAGATAGTAGATGCTCAAAACATATGACAGGGGACTTATCACTATTCTCCAACTTTGTTAAGAAGAAAGGTGGAAATGTTACCTTTGGAGACAATGCAATAGGAAGAATCCTTCGTATAGGTGATATCAGTAACAATTCCTCTACCTTAATTGAAAATGTATACTTGGTTGATAATTATTTGGAACACAATTTGCTTAGCATTAGTCAATTGTGTGATAAAGGGTATAAGATTATCTTTGAGTCTTCTAGATGTTTGATTGAGAATGTTTGCAATGGTGAAGTTGTGTTCATAGGTGACCATCACAACAATGTTTATATAATTGATATTGAAAAGTATTCAAACCAAAACCAATGTTTTTCCACTTTCAATGACGAATCTTGGCTATGGCATAGAAGACTTCGTTATGCAAGCATGCATTTGATTTCAAATATTTCCAAAAATGATAATGTTAGAGGTTTACCAAAACTAAGCTTTGAAAAGGACAAAGTGTGTGATGTATGCCAATTTGGAAAGCAAGTCAAAATTTCTTTTAAATCCTTTTTTGCAATTGCTACCACTAGACCTTTGCAACTTTTGCACATTGATCTTTTTGGCCCTTCTACGACTCTAAGTCTAGGTGCTAAAAGATATGCTTTCGTTATAGTAAATGATTTGTCTAGATTCACATGGGTTTTGTTTTTAACAAACAAAGATGATGCTTTACAAATGTTTTCATATTTTTGCAAAGAGTTCAAAATGAACAATGCTACATGATCACCTTCATTAGAAGTAATCATAGAGGTGAGTTCGATAGGGATGCCTTTGAGTTGTTTTGCAATGAGAAAGGTTATAAACATAATTTTTCAGCACCTAGAACACCACAACAAAATGGAGTTATTGAAAGGAAACATAGAGTTTTGCACGAAAAGGCTAGGACTATGCTTAACAAAAATGGTTTACCAAAATATTTTTGGGCCGAGGCTGTTAATACCTCTTGCTATGTGATTAATAGACTTCTTATTGGACCAAAAATGAAGAAAACTCCATATGTGCTTTGGAAGGGTAGAAAACCCAATATTGGCTATTTCAAGGTCTTTGATTGCAAATGTTTTATTTTAAACACCAAAGATAATTTGGAAAATTTTGATTCAAAATTTGATGTTGGTATCTTTCTTGGTTATTCTACCTCTAGCAAAGCTTATAGAGTATTCAACAAAAGAACTCTTGTTGTATAAGAATCCAAGCATGTTATTTTTTTACGAGACTAATGCTTTTATAGAAAGAATTAGGTTTGGAGATCAAATGAAGAATCTAGAGATAAAAAACAATGCAAAGGATACAAAGGAAGACTCCATTGAATCTTCACCAAAGAATGAGGAACAACTAGAAAAAACTCCTAAAGAAGAAGGTACTTCACAATCATTACCAAAGGATTAGAGATATCACCCTTATCACCCTTAAATCGACATTATTGCTCATAATAGTCCAACTCATGGGGTGAGAACTAGAGCATCTTTCAAAAATATTTGCAACAATTTAGCTTTTCTTTCTCAAATTGAACCAAAAAGTTTTAAAGAAGCCAAAAATGATGAGTTTTGGATTTTGGCAATGCAAGAAGAGCTAAATCAATTTGAAAGAAATGATGTTTGGGAACTTGTTCCTAAGCCTAGCTCTCAATCCGTAATTGGAACTAAATGGGTATTTAGAAATAAAAGAGGATGAGCAAGGTAATGTTGTGAGAAACAAGGCTAGACTAGTGGCCCAAGGTTTCAATCAACAAGAAGGAATTGATTTTGAAGAAACTTTTGCACCGGTTGCTCATCTAGAGTCCATTAGAATGTTACTTGCTTTTGTATGCTATAAGGGATTTACTCTATATCAAATGGATGTCAAAAGCGCATTCTTAAATGGATACATTTTAGAAGAAGTCTATGTAGCACAACCACCTGGTTTTGAAAATCATAAGTATCCGGATTATGTTTTCAAGCTAAAGAAAACTTTGTATGGTTTGAAGCAAGCTCCTAGAGCTTGGTATGATAGACTAAGTAAATTTTTGATTAAAAATGGTTTTTGTGTTGGAAAAGCAGATACAACTCTTTTTTACAAAAATCAAGGGTGATGATTTAATTATTGTTCAAATTTATATTGATGATATAATTTTTGGTGCTACTAATCATTCTCTATGTGAAGAAGTTTCAAAGTGCATGCATAGTGAATTTGGGATGAGTATGATGGGAGAATTAAACTTCTTCCTTGGACTTCAAATCAAGCAAACAAGGGAAGGAATTTTCATAAATCAAGCTAAGTATGTGAAAGATCTACTCAAACGATTCGAAATTGATGATCTTAAGCCAATGCCAACTCCTATGAGCTCTTCAATCGATCTTGACAAAGATGAAGATGGCAAGGTGGTGGACATCACAAAATATAGAGGTATGATTGGATCTTTGCTATACTTGACTACTAGTAGACCTGACATTACTTTAGTGTAGGGGTTTGTGCAAGATTTCCATCAAATCCTAAGAAATCTCACCTTAGTGCCATTAAACACATTTTTAGATACTTGGGTGGTACTAAGAACCTAGGATTGTGGCATCCCAAAGGCACACACACGGACTTGCTAAGTTATTCCGATGTCAATTGGGCCGGTTGCACAATTGATAGGAAAAGCACAAGTGGAACTTGTCACTTTCTAGGATTTGCATTAGTTTCATGGTTTAGCAAGAAACAAACCACGATGGCACTTTCTACCATGAAAGCAGAATACATATCGGTGGCTAGTTATTGTGCTTAAGTCCTTTGGATGAAGCAAACTCTAAAGGATTTAGGTCTAAGCTATGATCTTGCTCCAATTTTATGTGACAATACTAGTGCAATCAATTTGTCAAAGAATCCAATTCTACATTCATGCACAAAGAATATAGAGATTAGACATCACATTTTGCATGATCATGTTCAAAGAAGGGATATCACTTTGGAATTTATTAGCATAAATGATCAACTAGCAAATATTTTCATCAAACTTCTTGCACTAGAACGTTTTTCACATCTTAGAAGAGGACTTGGAATGATTGATCCTTTAGAATTCCATTTACTTGATCATTGATGTACTTATTGCTTTTCTTGATGAACTTAATGGTTGATTTAGTGTTTCTTTGTGTTCTTATGTTTAATTTATGTTTAGGCATGTTTGTACAATGATTTGAAATGAGTTTGTGTTTTTAAATTAGGCAAAATAGTGTTTTTCTGCATTTTTCTATTTGTTGCTCGACTGCAGCAATCGGCCTACCAACCATTCAGGATTGGCCTACCGATTTTGATGAATTCAGCCTGCCGATGAAAATCATCAGCCTGCTAAACTGGAAAAGTTTAGCCTGTCGAACTTAAAGTTCGGTCTGTTGATCTGTCGGGGTATATACACCCCCAAACTCGAGCAAACCCTATTTCATTTAGACTTTCTCACTTCAAACCACCGTCTCTCCTCCTACATTGTGCGAATCTCATTACCCAGGCCTCAATCAGTGTTTTTCTTGTGATTTCAAGTGATTTCTGTGAGTTTCAAGTGATTTCCCTCACTTTTCTACATTTTCTTTAAGTTTTCTAACATTTTCTCTCAAGTTCCCTTTTCCCCATCTCTAAACCGCTACTTCTCCACCATTTTTGGGATTTTTCTTCATCAACCTCGCAATGGCGTCAAGCTCTCGTCCTTTTAAGCGCACGAATTTCGTCATGAACAAGAGTGTCAACAAAGAGGTAACCTTAGAAGAGTTTTCAAATGAACATTATGTCAAGTTTTTCTCCTCTAGAAAAATCATGGATGGGAAGTTTGTCATGTTTAGTGATTTTGCTAGCTTTGGTATTGAAATCCTATTTAAAAGGCTTAGATGAAAGAATATTATGACCATGAAAGAGGATACTTACCCTAAGCTTGTTAAGAGTTTTTATGCCAACCTTAAGGCCTCTTATGACCCATTAGAGATTAAAGTTACTTTGAAGCATAGAACCATTAAGTTAACACCAACCATATTAGGAGAAATACTTGATGTGCCATTAGAAGGTGAGGATATATATAGGGTTAAGACATGGATTTTTGACAAAGAGACTATGGCTAAGGAAATTTTTGAGAATGATGATGGTGTGTTGTCTAGAAAGCTAAATGTCGCCTCTCTACCCCTTAGGAGTCGACTTCTCCATAGGCTCATAACCACCAACATACTGCCTAGAGCCGGTCATAAGGATGAAGTTCATCTCATTGACCTCTACCTCATTTATAGCCTTCTAACCAGTACTAAAATAAATTTGCCTTCTTTGTTGTTAAGAAGGATGATTAATGTAGCTGAAGGGAAAAAGAGCACAAGGATTGCCATATGGTATGCTTCTAACTAAAGTCTTTCACTATTTTAATGTATGCACTACAAATGAGATAGACATAGGCCACTACAAACGTTATCATGCTTTTGGTGCCCTAACCGTTAGCAAAATGGGGTTTGAGGAAGTGCATGGGCAATGGGTGCTCACTGGTGGGCGAGTTGCTCCTCAAGGTGTTTAAGAAGAAGAAGAAGAAGAAGAAATGGCCAACATTGAAGCTCAAGGTGGCAATGATGATGATGAAAAGCCCATTACTCTTTAAAGGCTTTATTCGCACCAACAATTCCTCTTTGAGCAGCAGCAAAAGATGGGGGCCGACATTGCAAAGTTGCAAGCCGGTCAACAAGAAATTCTCAACCTTCTTCAACAAATTCACTTTGGCGGAGGATCATCGAGCCAACCGTAAAATTCCTCATCATGTTTTTCTGTGTTCATTTATTTTCTTTTGGTTTGACTTTGCAACCTTTATGCACTTTGTTTGAGGATTATGGCAATTTAAACCTTTCATGACTAATTTGGTATTTTCTTTTGGTATAATAATTTCTTTTATTTATTTACTTTTTGTTGATGACAAAAGGGGAAGAATGTGCATATTTTTTTATTGTGGAGTAATAAGGATGGGGGTTCTTGATGATTTTGATAATTTATATATAATTGGTATCTTTATATCGAGTTTGTTTGATGTTTGTGGAGATATAAGGTTGGTGGTACTTGTGAAATTGCTATTGGAGTGTGTTAGTTGCATGTAGAGATATAAGGATGGTGGTTCTTTGTGGATATTTTTATCTTTGATTTCTTATATATTGTATTTTCACTTGATCTTTTATTGGTATCTTAGCATTTGCAATGAAAATTGATGTTTAAAGGAAAGCATATTTTTTAGGGGGAGTTCTTTCAATTTTATCTTAAAATCCTATCTTTAAAAAGTGGAGAATATCACTTAAGGGGGAGCTTCTCCAAAAATGTTTTCAAATTGTCATTTTTTTTTGAAGAACCTACACATATTAAGGGGGAGCAACTGAAATTTTTCAAAAACAATAAAAAATTGTTTTGTCATAATCAAAAAGGGGGAGATTGTTGGCTCCAAGGTTTCACAAAGCTATTTTAATATTTTTTTGATGATAACAAATACAATTTTTATTATATGTGCAAAATACATTTTTAAACTCATAATTATCTTGAGTGTCACAAAGATTACATTTTAAGAAATCAAGTGAAGGCAGTTGAAGAAAGCTTATGGAAGCAAAGTTTGTGAGGAACTCACGTGGACTTGAAGATTACAAGTTTTTATTTAGATTATATAGTCCAAAAGTGTAAGTGAGCAATTCTTAAATTGAATGATCAAAGGAAAGCTCAAGAGCATACACTCACATTGCATTCATCATGCATACTTGCATTTGATATTGTTTGAATTCGAATTGCATGTGAAAATTTGACTTAAACTGTTTTAGAAGTGTTTAAACAGGATGTTGTAAAACAAGTTTCAAAAACAGGTCTCACAGGCAATTTTGGCCTAAGGCAGATCGGCCTGTTGACCAAGTTTGGTCCGGTTGCTGAAAGCCCTGCTTTGGCCTGTTGATCTAGGGGTTTTTAACCCCTCGCCTACAAAGGCTTTGGCGGCCTGTCAAAGGTATCTTCGGCCTGTCAGTTTCAAAGTTTGGACTGTCGAACACCTTACTTCGACTTGCTGATATGAGGGTTTTCAAAACCCTTCCTACAAAGGTTCAATTAGCCTGCCGAGGGTTTAGTTTTGGCCTACCGATGGTTCAAAGTTTGGCTTGTCAAATTGTGAACCGGCCTGCCGATCTGGTGACCATTGAGAACTTGATTTTTAGCACCTCAAACTTCGGCCTACCGAACTTGGTTTTCAGCCTGCCGAGTTGTCTGTAACGGCTAGTTTTTTGACCATTGGAGCTCTAATTGCATCGGCTAGTTTGACTAAAAATTGATATTTTTAGATGTTTCTAAGCACTAGGGAGCTATAAATACCCATCCATTCAATGTGCAATAAATGATGAAGGAACACAGTGAAATATGACATTATTCTACATTGTTCTTCTCAAGCATTCATTACAACACATTCTCTTGAGCTAAACTTGTTTCATATTCTCTTTCAGAATTACTCACACCTCCAAATACGTACCATAGTTGTATCTTCATCTCTTTTGTTTTGGAGTGTATATTTTGTGAGTATACTAAAATTACAACCACATTATTTACATAGTTAGGTTTCCAAAGCCTTGTAAATTTGGGGAATTATTGGTTAGATAATCTCCTGGAAAATTGCCACTTTGTAAGAAGGTGTGGTGAGCCTTGGGTTGAGCAAGTCACTGGTTGTATAAAAGAGTGATCATGCCGAAAAGATGGTCTAATAGTGCAAGAGGTCAAGCAAAGGAGTTTAGCTTGGCGACAGTGGACGTGGGCATATTTGCCGAACCACTATAAATAGCGTTTGCATTTCTTCTCCTTACTCTTTACTTAATCGCTATTTAATTGTTGCTTGGTTGTGCTTATATTATCTTGTTCTCATATTTACTTCTTAAGCATTTTACTTTAGAAAATTTCCAATAATTGTAAAAGTTTTCAAAAACCCAATCACCCCCCTCTTGGGTAGTTATTCTTGAGCTAATAGAAGGATCTTGGTGATTTCTATTTTGTGTTGGATATACAAATATATCGGGATCGCTCTCAGGGTATTCTTGGATTATTACATAAGGGCTATATTGAAAAGGTTCTCAAGAGATATGGCATGCATGATTGCAAACTAAGTGATACCCCTGTGGCTAAGGGAGACAAGTTTAATCTCAATCAGTGCCCTAAGAATGATTTTGAGATTCACAAAATGTAGAAGATTCCTTATGTGTCAACAATAGGGAGTTTGTTGTATGCTCAGGTTTGTATGCATCCGAATATTGCGTACGTTACAGCGATGTTGGGTAGTACTTAAGCAATAATGGCAAGAATCACTAGATAGCAACCAAATGAGTCTTGAGTTATTTACAAAGAATAAAGGACTATATGCTTACGTATCAGAGGTCAGAACAGCTTAAGATCATTGGGTATACTGACTCTAATTATGTTGGATGCTGAGATAGTATGAAATCTATGTCGGACTATTTCTATCTTCTCACTAGAGGCGCCGTCTCCTAGAAGAGTGCTAAATAGTCTCTTATGGCATCTTCTACCATGAAGGTAGAGTTCATAGCTTATTATGAGGCATCCAATTATAGAATATGGTTGTGGAATTTTGTCATGGGGCTACACATAGTAGATAATATTCAAAGACCAGTTAAGTTATTTTGTGATAATAAGTCGGTAGTTCTATATTCTAACAACAACAGGAGCTCGACGAAGTCAAAGCATATAGACATCAAGTTCCTGGTTGTGAAAGAAAGACTTCAAAGTAGACAGTTGTCTATGGCATGAAATTTCCATGCTACACATCCATGCTTAATCTTTGTCATTAGTTGTATTAGGATCTGTGATCATTGATGGGTCTAGTTACGATATATGTAACGAAGGTCGCTTTAGTCTTGTATTAATATGGTTAATGGACGAGATTGTTGAGATGCATAAGGTCCTGTATTGATATGGTTAATGGATGAGATTGTTGAAATGTATAAGGTTTTGATAGCAAAATTCACGAGCTCATAAGGTATAATTCACATTTATAAAGTTTCATACATAACCCAAATGGGAGATTATTGGAATAAATCCAATTTATATGGGCTAATATATTATATAAATGTGTATTAAAGGCTATTAGATAAGGTTTCTCAATTAAAAGTGATTAATTTAGGTTTTGGGCTTTTAATACATCATTAAGTGTGGGCCTCCTATGTGTAGGGACCAAAATATAAAGGAGTTATATAAAGGATAATTGCTAGGATTAGCGATTATATAAAAGAGTTGTGGTTCCTAAGTCAATACGTACGTAATTTTTCTATCACCCATCTATAGAAAGATTACAAAGACATTCTTTGAATGAGGACTTACGTATCAGACTTGGAAGATCCTCAACCTATAGACTCGAGAATCACAATTCTATATATGGATTTAGGTTAGCTTTCGCATCTCATTAATTCTTTTAGTAATTTGACATGAATGATCTTGAATAATGATGGCTTTCATTACAATATTATGTTCTAACACATGAAAGTCCCATGACGACCAAGGGATGGTGGTGCCGTCGTCGTGACGCCAGCAGCAACAACAGAGGTTTAGAGGTTTTTTTTCCTCATTTTTTGAATTTTTTAATACTTTATTTTTTTTTATAAATTTATTGTTTTTGCTCTTATTTAACTAATGGCGAGCTTGTTTAATTTTAATTGTAAGATGTAAATCCTAGGGTCAAAAAAGGTGTTACCGATGAGAGAAAGTCTTATCATAGTATGCCTATTTTTATTTTTATTTTATTTTTTTTGCTTCCAAGTTTTGAATGTATCCACTTATTTGACCATTTGCATCGGAATGATCAGTTGAAACGAACACAGAAAGCCTTCCATACAAGTAAAAATTTTTAGCAATTCCAATCTCTCACCTGATTCGCCATGTTCGGGAAGCGGTTCTTACAGCAATCGACGGTCGGGACTCTTCTTCAATTTTCTTTCTTGTTCATTCAGCTTCAGCTCCGAAGAAATTCTTTAATTGTCCATCACATTTCTTACGAGAATGACCTAGGGCTTTATTTTTCACTTGAAATTTCATTCTTTTTATGAATTTTTATGTATCATTTTCCCCTCTTTAAGGTTTTGAAACGTATAATTCTTTGCTTTGGATCAATAAATCGTGTTGCTTTTCTGAGCTAAAATTTTGGAACCACATAGGAAAGGGAATGAAGTCTACGAGCATGTGCTAGTTGCTTAATGTGTTGATGTCTTCTTAATGCTCTGATCATTTTTGGGGCAAATTTATTGGTTTCGAAGCTTTAATGGGAGGAATTCCTTTTCACTGTTCGATTTTAATCTACAAATTACTGGTATTGGAAACAATGCAGAGAATAAAATTAAAACCCCAAGAATGTACCAGTTGCTTAAGGGGTTTATCTTCTTGTTCCTGTTTGATTTGGATTAATGAATTTTATTGGTTTTGGAAGATAAAATCATCAAGTCAGAAAATGGAATGAAGTTCACAAGGATGTGCTAGTCGCTTATTGTGTATTTCTTCTTCTTAGCGTTTGATTTGATTTGATTAATAACTTTTATCGGTTTCAAAACTAAAATTTTCAAGCCAACATATAACATGGAATAAAGTACAAAAGCCTCTGCTAGTTGCTATACGTTTTTCTTCTTATTATTATTTTGTTTATGTCAGTACTTACAACACGGCAGTTTGAAGGCAACAGACTTGGACCCACGAATTGCAATTCACTATGGAATCCCATCTACATCCTCTATTCTCGCATTCGATCCCATCCAACGCCTTTTAGCCATTGGGACTCTGTAAGTTTATAAATTGCGAGTTGCTAGCTAGGAACTAGGATTGCAGTGTGGCTCGTTTTCAAAAATATTGGCAAAGAAAACAATTAAAGAGAAACCAACGACAAAGAAAAGCAGCTGAGTGAAACTGGTTTTTATGAAGAGCGTTTGTTGTGCATTTCATTTCTGTGGTTCTGAAGTTTGGTGTTAAATTGAATGAATTTATAGTTTCCTTCTTTCTTCTCTTGAAAATGTGACTTTACTTGTCTTTATCTTATGGGTTGGGGGGTTGTGGGGGTGGGGTTTGGTTGGTGATTATGAGAAAACATGGGCTTAGGCAAGGTTTAAGAAATTCCCTTGCACCTTTGAGCTAGATTGGTTGGTGGGAAAAAACCATTGCTAATACAAATGCCAATGCTGTATTTGCCACTAAAAAGTGGGAAAATGGCATATTTGATGCATAATTTAATTTAGTATTCCTATACATAATGCTATAGCCAATTTTTGTCATAATTATTAAACTTTGGATCTTGTAAAATAAGCTTTTAATTTTAACATAATTAAAAGATGACAACGTTGTAATGATTAAAAGAAAAAAAAAAAAAATCAATAACTCAACCAATAGCAATCAAATGTCAAAATTTGATGTATGCTATACTAGGTGCCAAATAGCATTTGCCAAATTTTGGCAAAAGATTGCACTCCATTGGAGTGTGTTTTCCTATTCATATACTAAAATTTGGCATTGGCACACTGATTGAGCACTGTTGGAGATACTCTAATCTGCCTTGGTAGTCGAATCTTTGTGCTTTAAGTGTCGCCCTGCAATAATAAATCATAAAGAGTAACTAGATATATAACTTGAGATGTCATGTTTTGCAGTACTGGGGCACCAGACTGTCACCATAGTACTCTACTCTAATTGTTTTTGTTTTCTTTGGCAGGGATGGAAGGATTAAAGTGATTGGTGGTGGTGGTATAGAAGGACTCCTTATGTCTCCGAAGCAATTACCCTTCAAATACATTGAGGTATATATAAAGTAAGAGCTATTGAAAACATAAGGACACAGTGTTGATATATTGCTTGTAGCATATTTAGCTCAGAAAATGACACACTCATGGCATCCCAATCACGTGTATGTATATGTATATGTGTATGTATATATCTTCCTTTTCCTTTCTCACTCTTTCCTTTATTCCTTAAGCGGAAGAGATAATGCGTGATGTTGTTTTGTCAGTTTCTCCAAAACCAGGGTTATTTGGTTTGCATCTTAAATGACAATGACATTCAGGTACAATTCTTTATCAATGTTGAAATTTCTTTCCCTTGTAAAAACTCGATTCATCATAATTTGAAACATTAAATATTAAGGAAAACTCCATTGAGCATTTATGCCACTGTTCTTCTTTGTTCCTAATCGTACATTACCAACTTTCGTGGCTCTAAGTAGTTGTCTCTTGGAGTTTGACTTTATTTCCACTTTCAATAGCCGTGGACCGTTTCGTTTGATACTTTGATTAAAATAGTTTTTTGGTCAAATTTTGCAAATTAGATCACTATTTTAATCGGGATGGCTACTGATAATTGACAATAGCATGGCTATTTATTTTGCAATGCTAGCCGACTTTCAGCTGAAAGGCCTCTTGGTTTTAGTCTCTATGAAGTGCTTAAATTTGATAAGATTTTTAATTTATCAACTTTGATCATTAATGTTCAGATTTTCACAGGTTTGGAATCTTGAGAGTAGATGTCTTGTATGCTGTCTACAATGGGAAACCAATATAACTGCCTTTGCTGTAATCCATGGCTCCAACTTCATGTACATTATTCACTGAAATAATCATGTTACCCACATTTTTCAATTAGCTGATGTTTGTTCGGCAAGTTGAAGAGTATTAGACAATCAGTCCATAACATGTTTGCTGTATTGCAATTTGCAGGTATGTTGGTGATGAATATAGTTTGACGTCTGTGATGAAGTTCAATGGAGGAGAAAGAATGATTTTGCAGTTGCCCTATCATATTTCTTCAAATGCTATTAGTGGTACTTTATTTTTCTCAGTAATTGATCATTGAATCATTTGTTCCACTCAAAAAAATAAAAATAGAAAGTTGTATGTCATTTGTTCCCAAGTTAAAACATTGTCCTAAAATGTCTTTTTAATTTTCTGTGATGAACTAAACGTCTCATAAAATTCTGTTATTAACTTCTTATGTTATCTTTGCTTCTGTTTTTAATTTAATGCTGTTCTTTTAACATTAGCAGATATTTTCAAGTGCCCATTTCCTACTGATCAACCCGTTGTTGGAATTCTTCCCCAACCTTGTTCTTCTGGAAATAGGCAAGACGGAATCCCATCATACCTTGTAATTAGATTAATTTTCGTTATTGCAAATTATAAGCTGAATCTACTTCCTTCCCTCTTAATTGGCTCCTTAGTATAAGCTCTAATTGTTTGCTAGCCTGCAAACAACCTCATTGACAGTGTAAGTTTGGTCAATATGACTGGTAAATAATGCAAGTCATCCTTCCTGGTGGATGTGGATTGGGAGGATGTTCAAAGGTTAGATATTGCAGAGCAGTTATAGAATATAGTTTGTACTGCTTGTAGGATGAGGATCGTTTGAAGATCACCCAACTTCAGCTCCAGCCATACTTGCATCCTTGATTTTCTTTAAGTTGGTTGGTATTGAAGTCTGTTTTGTTTCTCATGAACAACTTCGTAATACTTTTTTGTCTCTCTCTTTTTCTTTCCTTTTAACTTTTGGCACTATATCTTTGCTGAGGTACATCTATAAGTAATTGAGACTATAAGTGAGAACACAGAACTTTACATCATAGTTGATCTAGAGTGCTTGATTACGAGCATTAATAACTTCTTTCCTTTTTTTTCCCCAGAGTACTGATTGCATATCAGAACGGATTGGTTGTGTTATGGGATGTTTTTGAAGCTCGAATTGTTTTTTCTGGTGGTGGTAAGGATCTCCAATTGAAGGATGAAGTTTTAGAAGCCTCAACTGCAGCGGATGTAAATTGTTTAGAAGATAAATCCGAAAGTCCTTTGGGGGAGAAAGAGATAAGTGCTCTTTGTTGGGCATCTTCCAGCGGGTCCATTCTCGCTGTGGGGTACATAGACGGAGATATTCTATTTTGGAACACATCCTCTGTAGCTTCTAGTAAAGGTCAACAAGCATCATCATCATCTAACAATGTTGTTAAGTTAAGATTATCATCTGCGGAAAGGAGACTCCCAGTCATTGTCTTACAGTGGTCTGCAACTAATAAGTCCCGTAACGATTGTGATGGCCAATTTTTTATTTATGGTGGAGATGAAATAGGATCAGAGGAAGTATTGACGGTATGCTCAACATTTGTTGGTTGTTTTTCTGTTTTAATGGTTGAACTGTGTTCTATTATATAGAATGCCACCAAAACATTTAATAAGAAGGGGAGTTTTCACAAATGTCATCTTTTGAAACTTACTTTTTATAAATCCTACACACGTGTGAGTGTGGCACAGCTTAAACATGTAATATGAGAGGCAGTGTAGCACAACTTTTTTAAGTGTGGTATGAATAAACACAATTTTAGAAAGTGTGGCATTGCATGTAATTTTCTCTAATAAGAATCTTAAAAGGTACATAGTTTATAAGATTGAAAAGAGTAAAGAACTTTTGGGTTTAATTCATCTCCCAATTCAGAAAATTTTTTCCCCTTTCTTGTGCGTGTATCAGATATCTTATATTTTCAGGCTTTATGCTGATTCCAATTTGCTGCACTTAACAGCCGCAACATTAGTATGAAGACAAAATATTCACATTTTTTATCATATCAGCCTGCCTCTTTTAATTGGTGAAGTGGTATTTTATACTAAGTTCTCCCAGCAACTGTGTTATTTATGTTCTGCCTCTTTCAGGTTTTAACACTTGAATGGTCGTCTGGAATGGATTCTTTAAAATGTGTTGGTCGCACTGATATTACACTTACTGGCTCTTTTGCGGACATGATTTTGTTACCAAGTGCTGGCAGAACAGGGAGTAATAAGAAAGCCGATGTTTTTGTATTAACAAGCCCTGGACAATTGCATTTTTATGATGGTGCTAGCCTTTCTTCCTTTTTGTCCCGACAAGAAAGAAAACCGTCGTTTAGTGCTGTGGAATTCCCTGCTATGGTACCCATGAATGATCCGACCATGACTGTTGCTAAACTTGTTACACCTCCGACTGGGGAAGAGACATTAAAGACACCATTGGAGGTGTTCCATCTCTCTTTTATTTTGGTTATTTTTTTTTATTTTTTATCTTTAATTTTTTAATTCTTGTGAAGAATGGCTTGTTAGTCTTTTTTTTTTTTTTTTTGTTAATTTCTGTCTTAGAGGCTAATTTTGCTTCTCTTTTCAGTTTACCTCAATTATGAAAACTGGTTCAATTACTACCCCAGCTGTTGGTGTAAAGTGGCCATTGACTGGGGGTGTGCCGAGTCAATTGTTTGGTACTAAAGGGAGGAGGATTGAGAGACTGTATCTAGCTGGGTATTCAGATGGGTCTGTTCGAATATGGGATGCCACTTTTCCAGTCTTTTCTTTTCTTTTAGAAGGCCATGTAAGTGTTCCTGGTATGAATTTTATTATTATTTTGTCCTTATTTGTAGAGAGAGATTATTCTTGATAGTTGATTATTCCATGTGACTAGCAGGTGCAAGGTATTACAGTGGCTGCATCAAGTGCTCCTGTGTCAGAATTAGATTTTTGCTGCCTCACTTCAAGTTTGGCTTTAGGCAATGAATGTGGTCTGGTGAGATGTCTTACATTTCTGTATTTTGATTCTTTTGGTCAATTTTCTGTATTCTTAATAAACTTTTATGCTTTTTCAATACAAGTGTTTCTGTATTATGTATAAAGAGAGACTCACCTTTTTGTAAACGTTTTTTTTTATTCCCTTATAATTGTTTTGGCTTGTATAGGTTTGTATTTATGATCTCAAAGGCCGTTCAAATGGAATAAACTTCCACTTTGTCACAGAAACTAGGCATGAAGGTAAAGCGTAAATGACAAACATCACGATAATTGCACCTCATTGATTTTTTCCTGCTTCTTTGGGCCAAAGGGGGATAAGCTACCATCTTCCTATCCCGGAAAATTAGATTAGATTCCTAATGGAAATTCAGGCAATGGCATATCTGCATCTGGCTAAGTTGAATTTTAGAAACTTCATGATTAGCAGATAACCTATTGTAATCGACCTGGGATATCTAGATTATATCAAAGTGTCTATCAACGCTGATTAGAAGAATGTTGTCAAGAAATTGAGTGGTCTAGGTTCAAATTAAAGTCTTTCAAGTTCTTGAAAATGTTTGTTGAAAGTGAGATTTATGTCTTTAGGACTGTGAATGAAGTAATAGCATGATGTCAAATAAATATTGTTATTTCTACATGGTATATAACAGTTCCCAACAATAATAAAGCCGGGATTTGCTAATTGTATAATATTTTAGGTACTAAATGTTTCTTAAACGTAGACTAAATTTGAACTATTAAAAAAAGGCTGTTGAAAATTCATGATGTAAATATGGTCCACGTACAATAATTGTCTTTTATTTGATGAGTGACGCTTACAGTCCTAATCGGATGTCTATACTTACATTTAGAAATATCCAAGAAGCATCATTAATGTTTGCATCGCATACAGGGAAATATTGGAATTCAATTAGTGGGTATGGATAGAGTTGCAGCTTTGTTATGATTTTTTATGAAATGATTATGAGAAAAGTTAGGGATGTGGCAAGGAAGCTTTTGCAAAGTGCAAACAAGAGTATCCTTTTCATTTTTTGTGATTGCTTGATTGTCCTGCTGAAGAACTTCCACAGGCAGTGATAGGCAATCTTTCATATATTTTTACCGTTACCTTAGTCCATTCAAGGCATTATGGAAATATTCTGTCTTTATTGATGTACCATGAGAGTGGGAAGCTCTATTGATTGAGAAACATGTTTAGTTTTCATGCTCAGACCATGATATTTAATTTGCACTGAATTTTTACAGTTAGATTTGGCTTTCAGTAGTTGACATTATATATTTTCTTCACAGTTCAAAGTTTCCCTCAGGAAAAAGGGCTTCAATGTAGTGTTATTTTTTCTCTTACCGATTCCCCAGTCCAAATATTACGCTATACGCATTCTGGGGCTAAACTGGCCGTTGGATTTAAATGTGGCCGTGTGAGTAATCTATATGTTTCCCTTCATCGTATCTTTTATTGTCAGTAGAATAATCTTGAATGCTGGACTGTAACTTAAGTTTCTTCTGTGTTAACAATACCAATTTAAGCTACTTCTTCATTCATAAAGAATTCTGAAATTTAGTTAATCTTTTCAGCTTGCAGTAATTGACATGAGTACGTTATCTGTTCCGTTCTTTCTGAATGATGTATCTTGCTCTGGCTCACCAGTCGTTTCAATAACATGGAAAGAACTTGCAAATTCTCACAGCCCTGTGAAGAGCCCAAAGCACGTTGAATCAAACACTTTGATAAACACAGCCAAGGAAGTAATGTTCATCGCGACAAAGGATGCACAGATTAAAGTGATTGATGGTTGTAATGGTAACATGATCAATACACGGCCATGGAACTTTAAAAAGGAATCGATTGCAATTTCAATGTATGTCATAGGCAAGTACTGTTTTTGTCTATGAAGAATAAGTTATTTCAATATTTAAACGTGATCTAACGACAAAATACTGAGAAGCTTAATTGTTCCAGAGTTTAGCATTTCTTCTAAGTTGTGCAATGAAAAGCAGCCGGAAGAGTCCATTAGGGACACTGCTACTGTGGAGGAGCCTGTTCCAAATTGTTCACAGGCTAATACAAGTTCACATGCAGCTGAGCACAAGGTTTCTGCTGATACTGCATGCTTGGAGGAAAGTTTATCGGACTCGTTTATTTTGCTATGTTTGGAGGATTCAACATGCTTGTTCTCCATGAAATCTGTGATTCAGGTGCCTCTCTCCTCTATTATCAATTACAATACTGTTGTAGCTTTAGATCCACGCTAAGGAAGTACAATTTTTTCAGGGCAACAATAAGCCTGTTTGTAAAGTGAAACATGCAAAACCTTGCATTTGGACTACAACTTTTAAGAAAGAGCAAAGACTTCAGGGGTTGGTCTTGCTGTTCCAGACTGGAGGAATTGAGATCAGGTGATGTGTTTTCTCCCATTATGTGTGCACCTTGCAAGAACACCACAAGTCAAAGAATTAATGTAGAATAAGGAACATCAACGTCCATGAAAAGTTTTTAAGGGGGAAAAAAGCCCTCATATATCTATCATCTTCCAATTCTAATGTTTCTAATGGCAAACTAGTGTACTTGGTGCTTCTATGATAACATGTCTGTTTTATATCTATGCTTTACAGATCTATACCAGACTTGGAATTGGTGAAGGAAAGCTCACTGATGTCTGTTTTAAGGTGGAATTTTAAAGCAAATATGAATAAAATGATGAGTTCTTCTAATAGTGGACAGATTACGCTGGTATGACTTCTTGAAATTTGAAAATATCAAAATTCCACTTAATATCTTGGACTAAACGATATACTCTATTTGATGGATATCGTATGTTGATGCACCAACAGGCAAATGGGTGTGAAGTGGCATTCATGTCTCTATTAGCTAGTGAAAATGATTTAAGGTATTCTTTCGTTGTTTGTAGTTTGCTCTCTGATCTCTCTCTCTCTAGGTTGAACAGTCTTTTTTCTTTTTCCTTTGCTTATCAATATCTTCTTATATTTTCAGGATGCCAGAGTCTTTGCCCTGTCTCCATGATCACGTTCTTGCAGCTGCTGCAGACGCTGCCTTTAGTTTCTCCATAAATCAGAAGAAAAAGCAGGTGAGAAAATGATAGTATTATCTGTAGTAGTCTATTTTATGATAAATTTTCCATTCACACAGCAAGAGCATAATTACGTCGCTACAGGTTACTGCACCTGGAATTTTAGGTGGTATCGTCAAGGGCCTTAAAGGGGGGAAAGCAGACCAATTGGTGGATTTTACTAAAACTTCTAATTCAACTTTAAATCATTTAGAGGGGATATTTTCGAAGCCTCTCTGCTCAGACTCATTGGCAGCTGTAGATCATGAAGAAGCCTCAGAGCTTGATATAGGTTCTCTTCAAGTACTAAATTATCCTTATTCTGTTGATCAAGTTAATGAATCACTAACTATTAAATTACTTTTGCTACAGATGATATTGAAATAGATGAACCTCCAACAGTAGCGTCTACATCACCTGATGATCTTAAAAACACAAAGAAAGGTAAATATGAGATTTTACATTTATTTATTTATTTGTTGGAGTTGTTATTGTTTTGCTATCCTGTATTTTAACGAAATATCACATTAGTACCTTGTAGTTTGGAAAATATTAAAAAGGTATTTTGTGGTTTTCAAACATAGCAATCTGGTAACCGAAGTCCATATTCTAACTTATCTTTTTACTAATAGACCCCAAATATATTTTATCAAACTGTGAAAGAAAATAAAAACAAAAAATTTAGAAAAGAACTCGTAAAAAAAAACCATATGTGTGGGTTTCTTTTTGTTTTAAATTTTTGTTATAGCGTTACAAAGTTAATTGGGGGTCTACTAGTAAAAGAGTAAGTTCATCTCAAAAATAAATAAATAAAAGAGTAAGTTAGAAATTTCTTGTTATAAAACATGGGTTAGGGGTACCAGAATGATATTTTTGAAAGCTACAATATATCTTTTTAATATTTTCAAAATAAGAGGGTATCAATGTGATGTGTCATTAAAATACATTGTACCTCAAAACTTCCCTTTTTTTTAAATGTACGTCTTAATTTTTTTGTTTTGTTTTGTTTTCTTTTTCTTTTTCTTTTTGTTTTGTCTTGTTTTTTTTACTACTTGAATTATTATATGCTTTACACTGCATAAACATTTAAGTTAAAATGTAAACTAATGTATTTCTTTGCAGAAAAGGGATCCGAAAGGGAAAGACTGTTTGAAGGTGGTACGGATGATGTAAAGCCCAGACTAAGAACTCCTCAAGAAATTAGGGCTGCATATGGAAAAGCTAGGGTAAGGTAGATGATGGTTTTAGTGGTAATGAAAGATTTTATAGCTGTTTAATAATGTGGTAAAGAAACTATTGCAGGATGCTTCTTCGGTGGCTGCAAATGCAAGAAATAAGCTTGTAGAGAGGCAGGAAAAACTTGAGGTAAGATAATGATGTCATTGGTGAAAATAGTTGTGCATTAACACTTTGTTTGGTTCCCAAAAGCATTAGAAAATCAGGATATACAGGTCCAACAGAGAGTCATGTAGAGGTGTAATTTGCAAGAAGGCAACATTTAGTGTGCTTTAAGTCCGACTATTTACAATTCCACAATCAAGTTGTGTGTCACATTATAAATTGTACCAATAGATCATAGTGAACAAAAGGACCACCTTGAGTTAACAAAGGATGGAGGAGTTTGAAAGAACTGAATTCGAAAGTTAATGTTACAGAATAGTTTGGACTGACCTATAGAGTTCCAAGTATGTAATTAGCCTCTTTCTTCATTTGGTAAAAATGGTTTTGCATGTTGGTCATGTGATGATGGAAATTTGTAATTAATTTGTGCGTGCATGCAAACTTGTACATGCATTTGCTCTTGGTATAATTTGTTTAATTTTTTCTCTATTATGATACCACTGTTCGAATGGAGACTCTTTATTTGTACTCAATTCGAACTTTTAAGGAAGTACTCTTCCAATGGGCACATCTAGAATGGCTGGTAAACTGACCTTAACTCTTTTATCAGAGAATCAGTAGGCGAACCGAAGAGCTGCAAAGTGGAGCTGAAGACTTTGCATCAATGGCAAATGAGCTCGTCAAGACATTAGAAAATCGAAAATGGTGGCAGATATGAATAATTGATTAAGTTAATATTTGCTTCTGGATCTGGTTGTCTGTGCACTATATTCTTTGTGTTTGGCAAGACAGGAGAATTCTCTCCGAGCCTTGATATTGAGCTTATAAATGCTTTTTTTAAGATGTCAAGTGTGCCTTGATATTGAGCCTTGATATTTAAGATGTCAATTGTGTATTGAGCTTATAAGTGCGCTTTTTTTTTTTTTTTTTTTTTTTTTTTTTTAGTGCAGGATGTGAACAACAATTTTTTTTTTCTTTTTTTTTTTTGTGTAAATAACAAATAGTTGTCCATGAATTCTATATTGGCTGATAGTTGACCATTGGTGTTGATTTTATATGGACATGACGTCTAAGAATCAAGAGAAACGGCATAGGGGGTTTAAAATTGTAAAAGGGTTGGTTCAATATAATCTATAAGCTTTTTTTTTTTTTTCTTTTTTTTTTTTGGCTGTGTTTTCATTTTAGTGCAGGATGTGAACAACAATTTTTTTTACTTTTTTTTTTTTTTTTTTGTGTAAATAACAAATAGTTGTCCATGAATTCTATATTGGCTGATAATTGACCATTGGTGTTGATTGTATATGGACATGACGTCTAAGAATCAAGAGAAACGGCACAGGGGGTTTAAAATTGTAAAAGGGTTGGTTCAATATATACTTTTTGAGTCCCAGACAATTCAGGAATTTTGAGATTGCATCGCATCGAGCAGAACAAGGTATATTGTAATGTGTTGAATAGAGTTGTTTTTGTCACTACACAATACGGTATCTGGTTTTGTAGTGTATTAAATATGCTGATAATACATTTATGGCCTTGGTGTGCAGGATTGGATCAGATCAGATTAGATTAAATTTTAATGATTTGTTTAGTAAAAAATTTTAAAGGATTGGATTAGATAAGCTCTTATCTAATCTATGCTTGAATTTCTTTAAAAGCGGATTAGGCAATCCTTTGTTAAAACATGTGATTAAATATAATCTTTTGTACATTGTGAAAACTATAGGGGTTTATTTGCAAAAATTCATAAAATTTGAGGAAATTAAAATTTTTTAAAAGATGAGAGGTCAAAATATATTTTTTATGTCATGGAAATATTTTTGATAATTATATTTTTGTCCTTTTAATTTTAAAAATGTACAATTTGACCTAAAATTTAAAAAAAATTTACAAAATGCCCCTCTCTTAATACCATAACACCAAATATGGGATTATATTAGCTCAAAATTTAATCATATCCATTGCAATACAATTTAATCTTCTAAGACTATCATATCCAAGACATGGAGAGGGACATTGCAAAAGATTGGATAACAGGTCTCGTTTATGATCTTTATTTCTTATTTTAATAATTTGAAATGACCATATTGTAATTATTAAATAAAAGGTCAACAAATCAACTAAAAATTAATGTATGTCAAAATTTTACAATGATAGTTAATATATTAATTTGACACCGCATTGCAAATACTCTTACAGTATTTAAATTATGATTGTCAAAACCAATAAAATGCAATTTTAAATTTAAAGAAAAAAATGAACATTTAAATTTCCTAAGCTTAAGCTAGATGATACAATTGGCAAAATTTTGGCAAATTATATTTTTCTAATCGTGCCAATTTTGGCATGGTTTCCAATGTGTTCCTCTAAAAGGATGAACTTCAGGCCCGTACGAAAAGTCAGGTCCAAAATCTTACACCAAGGAAATCAAGAAGTTCTGAGCTTTCTTCCCACGAGGTCCTTTAATTCAAGCTCGGCAGGGAACCTATGTTCCTTCAGCTTGGAAAAAACCTACATTCTCTCAAGAACCACCAGAAGTAAGAAACTGATGTAAATTTAAGAACTTTTTCATTCCTCACACTAACAGAATAACACGCGTCTATCAAATATATAAAATTGTTCATCTCTCTTTCTTTGAATTCAAACTATAGGAATGAATGAAATAAAATATACAGTAAGAAATATTGTAAAGGATAATAAAGAGCATTTTTTGTGTTTTATCAAAATGTTGCGTGAAATCCTATGTTTTTAAAATGTTAATGTCTATCTTCTATATATTATATAAATCACATTAAAAACCTCCCATTTAAGGTGAATCAATCGACTGACGCAATTTTTTTTTTCAAATACCCAAAATGTCCTCATCAATTTGTATCTAAATACTTTTAAATAATTTTAATTAAGAAAATTCAGTCCCTAAAAAAAAAAACCCTAGTTAAAACATGTCAAGAGTCCTCTCCAACAGTGGTCACTAAGAGCTCCATCTCCTACCAGGATCTATAGGTTCTGTTTTGGCAGTGTTTGATGTTTAGAATATCTTGATAATTTTGTTTAAATTTGAGGTTCAAATGAGATTAAAGTTTAAAATAGAGGTTTGAACTGTCTTTGATTCTATTTTGACCAAAATATATGCATCAAAAGACAAGGGTTTTAACAATTTAAAAATTATTAGTTATGCACAACATTCTCGAATGTGTAAGGTATAATGAATTTTGATACTATATAGCACACATTTATTATCACCCCTATATTCTTTCACGGAGTTATAAGGTTGCAAGTTTGTCACAAAAAATATTTTGATATTAGAATTTGGACATTTGTGATAGGTTATGAAACAAAATCTATTGGTTAAACAAATATATTTTAAGCTGATAAATCACAAAATAATAAAAAAAATCATATCAGAGTAAAATAACATGACAGTCTAATGGAACTTTATGCAAGTACTATAATTCATAACTATTTTTATCAATATGATTTAGATTATACATAATCCATGAATTTAAAACTATTACCGCTATTTTTTTATTTTATTAGATTTTTTTATTCTACGGATGGAAGAATTCTTCTAAACGCTGAGTGTCCCTAGCATTATTAGTATGTACAATATGCAAAGATAAGTACTTACAAATTCATCATTGCAATATACTTCAAAAGCGCCAGTGGTTTGTAGGGACGATCGCATGACGTTTCCAAAGAAGCAGACACCTGCAACACTAGCAGTCTTAATCGCACGCAGAGCCTGGTACCAGGGAGGTGGTGCCATGAGCCCCAACCTCGGGAAGATTTGTTCGCCTGCTATTATTGTCCCTATGATTCCCACTTGAACAACTGGTACCACTTTGCTAAGCACCTGTTTCGGAAATGATGGAGGGTAGTTTACGAGCATGACATTCAGCCCAGGAAATGCAGCTTCAAGCATGCTTTTCATTGTAACAGCAACTCCACTGCCGCATGAAAACATTACATGTGTAAACGGAATAATTCATAGTTCCAGATTAGATCAAACTCAACTCCTCAGATCAGTTCTCCCTTTTGGCATTTCATAATAAGTTGTATGTTTCCTTTTTTTTTTTTTAACATTATTTTGAATGCAGGGAGATAATTATGATGCTGATAAAACATTATTTTTCATATTTTACGACTAATTTTTTTTTTTTAAAAAAAAAAGTGCAAGAGATGTTTTATTATATAAGTAAAAGCTAAATTTTTATTATTACGTGAAGGTGCAATTATGATTTTTATAATTAAATAAGAACACAACTCGAACATTTTTTTTAATACCATTTTGAATGCTGGGAGATAGAATATTGCAAATGTGGTTTTACATTGTTATTAACTTGGATATCCAACGCTTCATTATGCATTTCTACCAAATTAGAAATACACCTCATTAATAAATAAAAGGTTAGATCAATTTTATAGCTAATACGAAGAACCATGTGAGCCCAGTTTAACAATTAGCTTAAAAACATTTTCTGAAAAAGGAACAGAAAAAGAGGGACAATGTGTGAAACTCGTAATGGCAAGAAGTGCAGAAAGCGATATAGACGGTGCTCCCCAGGCCAATGTCTCCAATATTAGTAATGGGTTTCTGCAATAAGATAACACCAAAGTTACGATTTCAATTACCTCATGTATATGCATGATGTATATATATATGTGTATATATATACACACACATCTTAATCGACAGCGAGAGATACATGCACGTAAGACTGTGACAAAAAAACCTGTTGCGTAGGAAATGGAAGGGGTTCTTGTAGAAATTTTTGTTGTGGTTTGGGCTGATATATAGATTGAGGATAATTATAAGGACGATCGTGACGATGATGATGGGTGGGCGGTGGTGAGCGTGTGATAAGATTTAAAACGTCCGTACATGACAGAAAGATTGTTAATCCAATGAGAAGTAACCTTAGTCGATCCATTGTTGAGACCAAAGGAGGAGGAAGAGAGGAGATATCATTCACTCGAGTTGGAACGTGAGCCTGGCAAAGTGTCAAAGTCAAATACGGCAAAGTTGTCTTGGTCTTTGCATTCTCTTCTTCTCTACACGTGTCAAATTTTGATGGCCTCAAGCCCACAACTGCAGAGGGGCCTCTCCTCTTTTGTTTTGTTTTTGTTTTTGTTTCGGTTTCTATTTCTGTTATCTATTTATTTATTTTTTATGAAGCCTCTCCCAAAGTTTAGAGGGGCAAGTTGCAGCCTTTTTATTTAAGGGAGGAAGTAGTAATTATTTATATTTTTAATTTGAGGATGAGGACTAGAAATTTTTACCTAATTTGGCAAAATTGGATGTAGATTTTCTCTAATATGATTACTTCATAAAGTTGAGTTATTTTAACTCTCTACGGTATTAAAAGTAGCTATGTTTTTGAGGTTTCTATTTTTATTTTATTAAATTTTGTTTTATTTTTGTGTAATTTAATTTAATTTAATTTATTTTAGTCCTAGTGACCAATTTATTTATTTATTTTTCTTATTTATGTAGGTAAATTAGATAAGGTGAACAATTTGTCAACTTGGAATTGATTTGGGGTAAAAGTATTAAAATCAGGTATACTGTTATAATACTACAACAAGATTATAGTAAACTAAAGGCACAAGTAATATAATATAGAGACAAAATATCAAGATTTATTTATTAGTGACAGTCTCTCTTTCTTTCTTCCTTCTACTCTTCTCATCACTTCATAATTTTTCTCATGGAATATAACTGTTGCCTTATAACATTGCCTATTTATACATAGTTTATCTGTACAATGAGCTCAACATGAAATCTTTGTTAATTTCCACGAAGCTTCTCAATGCTTAGCAGTATACGCAAACCTCTTTAGCTTATCAATTGTTAGAAATGTATGTCCTAAGGAGTAAAAATGTAATAAGTTTTTGGAGACATTTTTATCAATAAAGAAATCAATTTTTGTTTATATACCAAATCTTGTCCTCTTTACATTTATATCTGTTGAATGTATGATAGCAAACAATAGTCTGAGACTGTCGGTCTAAACCTTTAAGAATTGGGCATATGACGGACAGATTATGCGGAAGACACGATTCTTAAGGTGACGGTCTAAAACATAAGATCCGCAATCGAGGGAATAAAGTTGGGCACTTTATTCATGTAAAGATTGTTATGTTGTCTATATCCCTATTGGGAGATGGTTTGTCTTGACCATCAGAGGTGGACTCCGTGAATAGAAACATTGGCACGTTGTCATACGCGACGATGTGTTGGATCGGGACATAAAGTGAATTGATTTGGATTAATAATTCTGTCT
>CAMOHE010042928.1:0-12367 GCA_946598075.1 Artocarpus hirsutus | reverse complement strand
GTTTATGGAAAAGCGAATTGTTATAATTAAGTAATTTAAAATTTTTTTGTAAATTGTATAAAAATACAATTATATATATGTATGTACGGATCCTGGGAATGCTTTTCCAAACTATGATTATAAATATGAATTCAAATACACAATAGTTTTGCTACAATTAATGGTTTAATGAATGAATGTAACGACATCTGTGACGTCCGAAAAGGGGGCGTTACAGAGTGTGTGAACAACGATGGGAGTGATATGTGGGGAGGATTAAGTTCTGAATTTGATAGCAAATTTTCCCCAAATGAGCGTGCATAATCTTGGAAAATTGAGGAGAGTTTGGGAAGAGTCAATCAATCTTTCAAACTTACCATATTTCGGGTCTAAAAATAAGGAAATCATCATCAATCGTCAAAGTCAAAAATTCCATTACCAAAATTAAAAAAAATCAATCCAATAATATGCCAATCAATCAACAATCATTATCCAATCATCATCATCACCATTTTAGGAAATTTCTATTGACTGCTCGTCAGTTGTCATCGGCCTACCGATATCCCACTTTGGCTTGCCGAATGCATAAGGTCCGGTCTGTCGATTATATTCATCGGCCTGCCTTTCTGTGAGGGTTATTTCGACCTGTAGAACTAAGTGGTCCGGCCTGCCGATCTGTCTTAACATTATACTAGAATTCATCAATTCATTAATTATCACAAAAATTATAATTAAACATTCAACATAAATAACATGAACACTTTGAGTATATCGATTCTACGTGACCATTACCTGTCATAACACTTAAAATAAAATGGTTAATACCATTAATATCATATATCATAACTCATATCATTTAAGAAATTTCTTAACATCGTTACACTTTGACATATACTGTTACATGAAAATCGGCGGGTGTTACAATACCATGGAATTCTTCTGATTAGAAATGAACCACACTAGTATTATTGCTAGCTCCTCTAATGATAACCTGAAATCACTTATTTAAGTTACTTTATTCTTATTCTTATCAACTGGCATAACCACAAGGCTTTATCATACTGGTTAAGAAATGAATACTATACGGTAATTCAAATAATTAAAGTGGGTACAATCTGATTTTGTCAAAATGTACAGCATAGTTTGGTACAGAATATAGCAGCATATCATAAAAGCTGCTAAGATATGTAAATGAAGTATGCTAAATATCACCAAGCATATTGTCATGTAAAATTACATGTATCAAATAATATATGTTCCAAAAAATTTGACGTGTGAATTTTTCATGAATTAAAACAAAAATTGTTGATACATAACTACAATCCGCATTAATCTCAGTTGGTGTCCATTGAAATTTTGAACTTTTTCAATTGACTACAAAATTTTTAAAAAAATTTCAATTACACTCTTAATAAATTAAAAATTAATATTTGTGCATCCCACTCAATAAATGAAAAACTATTTATTTTTTTGGCCTTGACAATTTGAGTAGTATTCTTGTCAACCTAAATTTTCATATTGAGCTCAAGTCGACCTACGTACCATCCTTTTAGTGAAAAGATCATTCAAATCTGTATTGTTACAACTAATATAAGCAATGTATATGTTATTTTACTTACTTAATCCACTTATTATTTATACTTTACTTTGTGAATTTAGCAAAGAAATATCATATTTTTTCCTTTTGTTTGACGTAATTTTGTTAAATCCATTCTTTTTAATCTTATTTGTCTATACATTTTTTTGTATTTTATAATAAATATATTAATAAATTAAATCAATTGAAGTCAATTTTGTGCCAATCATGCCATCAAATTAGATCAATTGTGAGTTGTGTTCTCGTACGGAAACTAAATTGCTACCACCCCTACTTATATAATGGTATAATAGAGATTGATGAAAACACAGAAAAAAAATATATATTGGGAAGTTTCGATACTACAAATACATTATAATTAGTTTCGATTATATGATATTCGTGAAAGAGTCCCAAATTTTTATTTTTATTTTTTGCTTTTTACCGATTTGACCACTCAATCTCCCTTGTTTTTCGCACTGACAGATACGCATTTAAGTCAGTAAAAACCGTCTCAGTGGGCAGACTTTGCCCATTCTTACCGCCTTTGTCCTTTCCTAAATTTCTTTCTTTTAGGCTTACTTTTCCTAATTTTGTTAGAATCTTTTTTCCACGCCTATTCCTAATTCCCATCCACACATCTCTAGGGTTTTCATTATATATATATATATATATATATATTTTGCAAAGCTACCCTAACTTGGGGGCCAAAAAGATAGTTTCTAATTCCCTTAAATATTAATGTAGTTCGCCTTTTTATTTTTTTGCCCCTATAACCTTTCTTTTTATAATTTAACTAAATTTTTTTTTTCGCCTTTAATTTTGGCTGTTACAGAAATCAGAATCCATCACCATCTCTTGCTCATTTAAAGCCTCTATGCGTATTTTTCTGTTTCCCAAGAAAAAGCGTTTTCATTGAATCACAAGTGGGAATGGGGTCCTGTACGTAACTCGTATGCAAATCATTTAAATGTTTGTGTTCCTATTTTCTAAACGGAGAAAATAGAAAAGTTTTAAATAGTTTGCTGCCCTTTCACAGATCATCACCATCTCCAATGGTCCTTTCTATTTTCAAAATTTAGAACCCTACCTTCATAATATTATATCTCAACGTGCTTGCATTCTTCAAAGGGAATTATAACACATATAGCCTCGTGGATGATTATCAACGTCTAGTACTTAACAAATTTATAAAATGTATATTTATTTTTCTTACATGTTATGTAAAGGTGGAGGCAGGACATGGAGGGCTTTACCCATCCCGCCTCCGACTAGAAGGATATCCCCTCCCGGATTCTTGAATATTATCCCTCATTCCCGCTCTTTTTTACTGCAGGTACCCGTCTACCATTGCCATTCATATGAAAGTATATGGCCCATTAATATTAAAGAGTACCAACACGCGGCTAAAATAAGTACTACTTTGTTTATTCATTCATTCGTGAGTCTTTCTTTTTCTTTTGAAACTCTTTCTGGGATTCATTACTATATGTAAGTGAGACAAAATATAATAGAAGGTACAACCCTAATTGATATGCGTACATGATCTTCTGCATCATTTCTACATATTTGGTTCGCCATCTGGGTGAAGGATTAAATTTACTTTCACAACTCAATAATTAATATGTGATATGCTGCACAGGTAACGGGACAGTGTCAACATGTTTAACATGATCACTGACTATGTACAGTACTAGCTAATTACAGTTGTCTCTCAATTTTAAAAAGCAATTCCTAGAAGTATTGTTAATTAGTTCCCTATTGCGAGGGACAAAATAATTTCCATATGGGATATGCATCGCACACACTTCCATAACCTATTACGATGCCTTCGCTTAAAAAAAAAAATGTAATTGGTCAAGATATGACTGTATATATGTGTATATGTATATGTAGAAGTATACGTATATATGTGTATGTGCATATACACGTTATACAAAAGAGAGTAATTAAGAGCAGGCAGATTAATATGTATATATTATAATATTATTAATCTATAGCTGTCATGTATTACACTTGGGATGCGATGCAACGACATAGAGGAAAGCTAGAAAGAGCCAAATCTAAAGCTACAGGAGAAAATCTACAAAATGAGGGACAAACAATTCTGGTACAATATTCAATATCAAAATCATATCCCTCTTAAAAAGCCAAATATAAAAACAAGGATGATTAAGCCAAACGATAAGAATCTTACAAAAATATAATAAACTAGAAACTATTTATATATTTTTCTAACATGAGGCTCCCAAGCATATAGAGATTGGTTTTCATCTGATCAACAAATCTAAGAGAGCAACTTTAGAAGTCAAAAATTAAGATTTTTCTTTTAGCCTTGCTAAGGGAAACATAAAGCAACTAACCTACAGTATATTCAGTACTTAAGTACTCTTGCGTTTTAGAACCTTTGCAGACATTGTTGTAAATTTTCACTGACTTCTTTCACCTCAATTGGCTAATAGTTTTTGTCTTGTTCTCTCTCTCTGTCTCTCTCTCATGTGTGTGTGTTTGCTTTAAAAAAAACATAAATTGGCTGTTACAACATTGGGATTGTCATCAACATCGCATTCCTTGCAGCAATCCAAGTGTACTCTTTTTTTATTATTATTTTTTTGGAATAGCATATATCCTTTGTCTCGTTCTTTATTTTCAACTAATCTAAATTCATTTTCATAAAAAAAAATATAAATACATAATATAGAATATTGCTGGCCAAGTTTTTCTTTGTTTTCCTAGCTTGTAGTAGATATATAAATAAAAATTTCCCTCCAATATTAAAAATATATAATTGCCATTGAAATTATTTATGAAAAATGATTTTTGAGATGTAAAAAATAGTTTTGCATCTCTAAGCTTTAGTTTGATGAATTAGTTAGAATGTACATTTTAAGTTTAAGAACTGTAGGATGTGAGAGCTTTTACACTGTAAAAATAGCCCTCCAATATTAAAAATATATAATTGCCATTGAAATTATTTATAAAAAAATGATTTTTGAGATGTAAAAAATAGTTTTGTATCTTGAAGCTTTAGTTTGATGAATTAGTTAGAACGTACGTTTTAAGTTTAAGAACTATAAGATGTGAGAGTTTTACACTGTGGTAACTTTTTGCTTTTTATTGTAGCTGTTGAGAGCTTTAAATTATTTACAATTGTATCTAATGGGTTGTAAGAGATGTTTTAAAGACCCCATAAATTAAATGATTTGTATAAAAGTGGGGATCGTTATCGTACAATTGATGGGCTGATCAAGGAGCTGGAAGATGATAGACTTATAAGAGGCTAGGGCTTACCTGACAGACATATGTTAAACTGAGTAAAAAATTGTTGGGTTTAGGAGTAGTAGGGCAGATCCACAAACTGATGTAAAAGACCAACTTCGCGCAGACCATTGGCCCGATCTACTGCTTTAGACAGCACAAGGCTCGAGTCATCAGCTTACTGTAATGTACTTAAACATTCAATAAAAGAATTTGACTTTTTAACCCTACCTATAGAATAACACTCTCTCTTTTTGTATCTATGTGTGTGAATTAAGAGAGAGAGATAGACAGACATTCATTGAATCTTGTATATAATTATATGACCAAAAGAAGATTAAGGATTTATCTGTTTACCAATCACAAGCCTTTAATTATCTCTTAAGTTTGAAGGCTAAATTAATGCCTGTCGGATTATTATTCTATGTAGAATTTAACAAGAATCATTCTTGTAAAAATTCTTCTTCATTATAATGAAGTTCCTGCAGTGGATATAAAAGTAGTCACAACTCTCACATTAAAAGTAAAACACTCTAATTTTTTACTCATTTTCTACTTAATTTTCCTTTAGTGATTTTGTTTGCTCTTAGTGATAGAATTAGGGCTTTCAATTTAAAATAACAACTGTTAACGCAACTTAAATATTTATAGTTATATAATAGATAAGATACATGTAATAAAATATCCCTCCATATGTAAGCTTAGTTTTGAAAGAGTGATTAAATTTTTCAAGATCATTACTAAGGATCATATATCTACTTGAAACTAAATGATCAAGTCCTGAGTTAAATTTGTGACAGGAAATCTCTCGCTTTTGTGCTATAGTGAATAATCGATTCACAGTATACAAAATTACAGCTTATAATAGAAGCACGTTTGCATATACCTCAAGCAAGTCCCTCAAATTAATTTAAGCTAATTAATATGCAGAGTTCAGATCAAGGTAATATTTAAAATTAATATCTAAGCTTTAGTTATTAGTTAAGGATTATATATATGCACACATATTATATATATATATACACACACACACATGAGGTCAACGGGAGTCGACCAAAGGACAAGTACCCTAGCAAGTAGCAGCTAACGAGTTAGAGCTTTCATTTCCCGCACACGTGGCATAGCCTTCAGATTGACAGCACGTATAAATACGTGAACATCACTTATTTTCCTCTCTTGTATACCAAATTTATCAATATGTTAGAAAGAAATAAACAACGACTACTGTTTTTGCTCATCTCTAACAGTATTCATCATTTACAACCCTACACACATGCACACGATAAGAAAAAAATTTTAAAAAATACATGTATATAAATGATATGCATGAGCATGCAGAGTCATATATACAAACAGATATACACACACATACATATATATAATATGTATATACATGATATATATATATCCATGATAAATGTGCATGTGTACGCATTAACTCGTGGCTGCATGTACGAATGAGGAAAAGCTATCACTGCCAAAAGCCTGCTAGGAGCTATTTGTTGCTGTTTGTGGCGATATGAGGATCTTTGAATCTCTCTCTCTCTCTCTCTCTCTCTTTGTTTCTGCATCTGTGTGTGTCTGTAAAATATGGGGTTCTGGTGGGGTTGGGTAGAAACCGATAAAGTGGAAAATTGAATGTTGATCTGTGCTGTCTTTTTTCCTTTTTTTTTTTTAAATTTTTGATCTCTTGAACTGATCAACCTTCTTTCCTCTGCAAGTCAAGTAGTACGTAAGAGAGTTTTTTTTTTTATAAGTAAATAGCTAGGGCGGTGATGATGTATATATATATATTGCATATATGTATATGTATGCTTCCTTTCTTTCTTCAGATTATATGTAATATATCCCACAAATATGCATTACACTAGCAAAGTTGCATGGGCATCATGAAACGGATTTCCCTGTTGTTTCTGAACCACATCACGCAAGGACATCATCATATATATTCAATTATATACATATAATATATATATATATATAATATGCATTTTGTGCATATATATATATATATATAAAATATGCATTATGTGCAGGCAGGACGGATACTATGGACACTGTGTTTGGATGGACTCGTTTTAATTTAAGTCTATATTTTAATTTGCTCCTTGGAATATATGTGTTTTATTGTATTTGCTTTTGATTATAAGCATGGCACACAAGTCACATTCGACTCATGCTCGACAAAAGGATTGCAGGATTTTGAGCACGTACAACGTGGGAGGAAATTAGGCAAATGATCAATTTTAGTCATCTTATTAAATAAATAGTTGACTTTTTAAAATTAAAAATTTGACCAACCTTTTGAAAATTAGGGGAATGGCTTTATTTTTTTTCACAACAGTATATTATTGATTGACATCAATGCACTATTGTATACTTGTAGCTTATCATTGATAAACTAGTTTATTGTTGATTAATTAATATCATTGACAAATCGATAAATTATTCAATAAAATAAGTTAATCACTAGCTAATACTAGTTAATTATTGGTAAACCATCAATTAAATCAGCGTTAAGCCTCCAAGTTAATTAGCAATAAACCACAACATAGAACATTTGAAAGTCATTAAGGGTCCGTTTGGTAAATGGATTCGAATTAGTGATTTGATTTGAGTTAGTGTAATTTGAATTAGGATTTGAGTTAATGATTTTAATTGTTATCGGAATTGACGTTTGGATGTGTATTTAAGTTTTAATCTGAGTATGGAATAAAATTAAAATTTGTATTTGGAGAGGTAGTGAAAATAGTTTTTGATTTATCAACAAATCTAATACAACATTTATTAGTGATGTGCCGTAAGCCAATTATATAATGACCATATATCGACTTCATTATATTTGCATTTTATTAAAAAAGAGGCATTTTTATTTATTTTTATTCTAATTCCATGAATAGTTAATTCTGCCTAAGGTCATCAAGTATGTGACTTGATAGTAAAACTCTTAGGTGAAAATTGAATTATATTCTAAATTATCCCTAGTTGGTCATTATTACTGGGATAATAATGAATGAAGACTAGTATGAAGTTTGACTGATGATTATATTTTACTAATCGTGTGTATGAGATACTAAGTCAACTCATAGATACATATTTAAGAAATGATGTATTGGATCGACCCGTTATGAGAATACTGCATAGATAATTATCATAAGTGATTCTCATCACATTAGTATTATCCTAATCCTATGACTTGAAATCACCATAGTTTCCTACATGACAAGTTCTATATTTTGACACAATCTAATATTATCTTTAATAGGATGATGGAATGGATTTTTGTTGGATATAAAGTGAATCATGTGAGGAATGTGAGTGATTAAGAAGGAATTTGTCCCTCATTTATTATGAGAAAGATATCTATAGGTCCCTCGATAAGTTAGACTGAAGTAAAATGTATGGTCATACTGGAATGAATTGATAAGGGTTATTAATATCAATCTACTCAAGATCGAGAAATAATATGATTGAATAGTATAAGGATGACATAAACCATGCCTTATGTTCAATCAAAGTATCTAGTGACAAAAGGACTTTAATACTTGTTGTGGATTAGGTTATGTCGGATTATTAATATTCGCATAACTTGGGTAATCATAATGTCTTGTTAGAGGCCGCTTATGATTTGTGGGCCAGAAATAGAATTTTAAGCCCAGTACCAACGTTATATCAACCTACAGGGTCGCACATTTAGAATAGACCAAAAATAAATTTTGGGTTTATTGTGTCTAGGTTCAATGAACCTGATAATGTCTATATTCGATGTACTAGATATGTCTAGGTTCATTGAATCTGACATTATCTAGATTCTCTGAATCATATTCGAATTACTGACATTACCTAGATTCTTTGAATCATATTCGAATTACAGTTTACCCTACTTAAAATTTGACTCTGTCTCGAAGTCAATAGATATATATATATATATATATATCTGTTTTAGGGTCTCTAGTCGAATTAAGAAGAAAGAATGTGTTCTGTCATTCAAAAAGGCAAAACACATTAAAACCCTAAAATTAGAGAGAGTCATTTAACGAAAAGAAGAGGGTGCTAGCACACCAATTCATTTTTAAGAGAGTCTGTTCATGTGGATACCTGTAGAGGACGTTGCTCTAAGTAACAACGTCCAAATCTGATCTTGAATACAAAAAGCTTGAGTTAAGGTGTTACCGGAGTGAACCTGCTCTCTTTCTTCCAGAAATCTTGTTCCTTTTTATTATCTTGGTAAGATTTTATGACTTTCCTATCAATCTAATCGAATTGCATGGATCTTGCGAGGGTTTTGTGGGAATTAATTTTACTTTTTCGCTGCTTATTTGAATCACAAAATCCAATAAAACCCCAACAATATTAATGTCAATGATCCTAAAAAATATATAATATGGATATTAATTTATTTCCCTCTTCACTAGGAATACAATGAAAAAAGAACCATCTTAATTGAATAACAAATGAAGAAGTTATGATTTTTTTTCTCAAATATAAGAGAAAGAATTTTAGTTTTTACTATGATAGAGATATCTGAGTATCAAAAGTTTACGGAGAGTCAGAACTCTAAAAACTTATATTCTTGATACTTAAAGGATTTGGATTTTGAGGGAAACAAATATGTATCCAAAAAATTCTTAATACTCAAATCCAAATTTAAATCCAAAAAATATAAAAAGTTCTTGAAACAAACATGTCCTAATCAAACGACAGCGTTTTACATTGCTGTCATCACCACCTGATTTCCTTTGCTTTGGTGTATGAATCATTTCCAATTCAACAGCTCCTTGACACTTGTTCCACTGAATTTTTAAAATTGTGTAGTCAAATTGTATTTCTTTCCTCCCGCTGTAAGCATTTGTCTCATTAGCTGTCCATCGTAGAGCATGTCCAAGGTAGTGGCTGGAATATTCTTGTACAGCTGTCAACGTCGTAGAAATCTTATTCATTGACTCCACTATCACACAGCTGAACTTTTCTTCCACTTTAAAATCTACACTGCAGATAATCCCTTTTTCTCAAAGTGCTAGTAATATTTTTCTTATTTTCCACTATTGTTATTGCTTTCTTCTAAACATGTGACTAAATAAGCTACTACTAATTCTTGTGTTTAATTATTAAACAAATAAGGCTCTGTGCAAGTATGCAGATGGCACAAACCCAACTACTAGTGTAAGCACCAGAACAAGCTTAGGCTGCGGGAACAAAAGGCGAAACGCTTATGGCTCTCCTTCTTCTCCTCTACCAAGTGCTCCGCCTCCGAAACTGCATGATCGGGAGGGTTTCTGCCATGAAAGTAGCGGCCTTTGTGATGCAAAATAATTGCCGGTCGTGGTACAATTCTACCTAAGGAAACAATGAACATTGACGCCTGTGTGATAGAGAAATTGTAGAACCTACTTGAACATGAAGAAAAATCAACAGTTGTTGATATGTGTGGACATGTACGGTTTGTCATGAGGCAACAAGTTGTAAATTGCTCCTAACTTTTCTTTGGCTAGCATTCTTTTCTACAACCAGCCACAAATTCACAGGTTATTCTCAAGACCCACTAATTATGAGATGCGATAGCGCAAAGACGGAGCTAGAAAAATAAGTTCATATACTAAAAATTTCTCAAATTTAACGTACAAATCAAGGGAGAGATTATACATATTTTAAGACGTGACGAACTGATATGAACAAGGAGGTGGAGACAACTCATTTGAGCAATAATTTGGAAAATGACAGTTGTCAAGAAACTGAACACGTGGCAAATAAAGGAAGTGATAGCAGCAGGCCCAAAAGGAAGATTAAAAAACCTGCAAAATATCAATATTAGAAGATGTGATAGATATAGGGAGTTGTAACCAATTTGGTTAGTGATTGTAATCAATTAGTTGTAACTAATTCTGTTTTAGTTGTAACAGAATTATCAACTTGTAAAGACGAAGCCAGGAGGAATAAAAGAGAAAGGAAAAAAAAAACAGGGGGATTATTGAGTTTGCTTTTAGAAACAATATTTCCTTCTACGCTGTTCTCTTCTTGATTTTCTTTTCTTTTTCCCAATTCGTTGCTTTCTCTCAAGATTCCTTCCTCTTCTTTCTCATCCCTAATTTTCCTTCCTGTTGATTGCTTGCATCCCTATCAATTGGTGCTCTCGTTGATTTCCTTGCCGATGGCGACTCGCACAAAGAGCATGGAGGACAGAATTGATAAGCAAGATCAGTCGATTAAACAAATTCATGAAGATTTTCAAACTATGGCAGCACAGATGAACGACATGAGCTTGAAGTTTACAGCGATGTTTTCAGAATGGCAGTAGTAGAAATGCCAGAATCCGTCTTCTTCCTTGACGCCGACCCGAAATGGTAGCGAGGCCTCCTAGAATCAAGCCCTAGGGAACTCGAGGCATTTGAAACTGCTCAAGATCGATGCGCCTCATTTCGATGGTGGAGATCCCCAGGGCTGGATTTTCAAAATCCAACAATATTTTGTCTTTCACATGGCAACTGAAGAACAACAACTACAGGTGGTTCCATTTTACTTTAATGGCAAAGCATTAGCATACTATCAATGGCTGCACAAGAACACACAGATTACATCTTGGAAGTCCTTGTTACAGTCTTTTCAAGTGCGATTCGGGCCCTCAGAATTGGAAGATTATCAAGGAAAATTGGCGAAGTTGGTTCAGCAAAGTTCGGTGGTAGAATATCAGGAAGCATTTGAAGAATTATCCAACAAGGTAGATGGATTATCTGAACCTTTTCTTTTAAGTTGTTTTGTTTCTGGATTAAAACCCGAGATCCAACATGAAGTCGCAGCTTTTCAACCCACTACCCTAACCAAAGCAATGGCGTTAGTGAAAATCCAAGAACTCAAACTCCAAAAAAAAAAAAATTCTATCCCAAAATTTTTTTCACCATACCCTCCCATATTGCCTACTCCAAACCAGAAGTTCCTTAATTCACCACACACAATTCCAAATCTACTTCCACACCTGTATTTAAACCAACTCCATATCCAAACAACCAAAATACTACTAAAACCAATACCCAGTCCAAAGTCCCTGTTCATAAGTTATCCCAAAGTCAAATACAAGCAAGATGTGAAAAAGGCTTATGTTTTTATTGTGATGAAAAGTACACTTTTGGACACAATTGTAGAGCATCAGTCCATGTTCTCATTGTGCCTGATTCAGACGAATTGAGTTTTGATGAGTTAGAAGACACAACAACAGACCTAGTTCCTCCTAGTTCAGGGGACGTTGAGATGCAGATTCCTCAAATTAGTTTTCATGCGATGCCAGGTGTAATCACGCCTCAGACATTGAAATTTCAAGGCGCAATTGGCAAGCGTGATGTGCAAATCTTGGTTGACGGCGGTAGCACACATAATTTTTTGCAGTCTCGGGTGGTATCCATGCTTAAATTACCAATTTCACGCAATCGCCAATTTGAAGTCATGGTTGGTAATGAAGAAACACTTAAGTGTGAGGGGCTGGTCACAGCAGTTCCTGTGAAAATTCAACAAAGAATTTTTTTGGTGGATTTCTACATACTACCGATCCAAGGAGCAGAAGTC